>VDFB02109042.1:72526338-72690925 GCA_007258455.2 Sequoia sempervirens | reverse complement strand
CATTTAATAAACAGCAGAAGAAACTTGCGTAAGTTTTATCCTTCTCTGTTATTCTCAAGTAACTCTAGAACAGTGGAAGCACAAGAACGTCAAGGAGACAAATTATATACAGCTGAGAATAGAGAAAAGAGGACACCATACACAGGCAGATTATTAAGATCAATCTTGGAGGAGATAAATTCAGTATAAAGAGAGCCATTCTATTCGAGTACAAAGATGCATAAAGAGACATTCATGGAAATGAAAACTTTTTCCAAAAGAAGACAGCTATGGAGACACGGTATCAAATCAAAGCAAAAGAGACAGTGAAACAGTGAAAAGTATTTCCAAGTAATTGTACTGGAACAACAATGTCAATATATTTAAAATAATTATGAGTATGCTGTAGGTTTGGTCAAGTGAATCAACAATACAGAAATTTTCTGTCATCTCCTACTTTTGATCATGCATATCAAGTACTCATTTTCAGCTCAAAGACACCATTGTGTTCATATAAAGAAACTAAGAATGATAAGTCTCTTGATCAAGTTTATGCACAGCAGTATGGTGGACAGCAATGATAACCATTTGAAAGCTTCTTTAGTCAAGAACAACAGAGTGATAGCATGAATATTGATAACATTGAGCTACAGCAGTGAAGATTAAAGAAAATAAAAATCTGAAGATGAAAGATATCCAGTATAGAAAGAAAAATAACTATTCTTCACCTCTTCGAAGGAAAAGAAAGATATACTTTTGTTCTATATTTTCATTGAATTTGAGTAAGCTTTTGGCTTCAGATCTCTAAGACAACACTTTGCTATAAAATAGAAAATGCAGCCCATGGAATTTAGATACAGTGAGAAGATTAACACCAAAATGGAAAGTTCTTTTTAAAATCTGAGAAAAGCTTGCCTTTTAAAACAGAAATCAAATTTCTATGAGTTTTAAAATACCCAGATTTAGCAAAAACATGGCTGTATGTCTACGGAAAATGAAGTATTTTATTTGTTGTAGCTTCAAGATGCTATGTTTTTGCAGAGAACAGAAATCTAATGCCCATAAAAAAGGAAAAACGTGGCTGTAATACACAGGAAAATGAAGTATTTATCTATTATGAGTTCACAAGTGAAACATTTTTTGCAGAAAATCAAAAGAAAAGAACATCATAACATGGCTGTATCTACAGAAAATCAAAGTTTTCCATCTGTTATGAGCTCAAGTTGAATTGTTTTTGCAGAAATCAAAAGAAAATCATCATGGCAGCTTGAAAGTGAAGTTTTTTTTTTGCTGATTCAAAGAGAGAAAAATGCCCAAATTTGAAAAACGGGACTATTCAAACAGGCAAATACCAGATTCAAAGTTTGTAAAACAAAGTTTGTTCTTTGTTTATAGAAAATACTTCAAAGAAATCATGGCATGGCTGTAATACACAGAAAATACTACATTCTTTGCAAAAAATCAAAAATAAATCATCATGGTGCGGCTTGCTGGTAAGAGTATTGCAGATCCAAAAGAAACTAGTAAGTTTATTCTTTATTCTTAAAGGAAATCACTTCAAGAATGTTTATGTCACAGCTTGCAAGTAAAAATTGCAGATCTAAAGCAGAAAGACACCAAATTCGAGTTTTTTGTTGGCAAAGCTTGTTCTTTGTTTTTTTTTAAATCTACTTCAGAGGTTCATGGCAACAAAAATATAGATTCATTGCCCAGATTCGCATGAAAAGAAGAAAAGGCGGACTTTTATTCAAAATACCTCATGAATCTTCATTTTTTCTGTGATTTTGAAGAAGAATACAAGAAGTTCACAACTTTTAGATCCTTCATAGGAATGGCCAAAGAAAGGTAGACCGCCCTATTCAAAAGAACAAATGTTCTAAAATGAACCATTTACAGAGAGGAAAATCGTGATCCCAAAAGTACCAACGATTTTTTTTTTTTCCAAAACGTCGCCCATTTCGGCTCGGGGAATGACCAGATTCAAGTTCCCTCATGGCAGTGTAACAATGCAACGAAACTCAAATTCCCTGCAAGTTAGGGTTTGATGAGCACATTACCAAAGAAGGAGAAGTAACAAATAAAATGTAAAATGAAATGCCCTCTCTGCCTTTATTTTAGGGTTCGAACCCTAGAAAGCTTGACCTTCGATTTAGTACTGAAGCCATTCATTCTGTTCAAGTCAATAAGCTCTAAGTTTTTTTTTTTTAAATATAATGCTTAGAGTTTGTTTTCTTTCAATTTTGCATTTTAAAATCAAATGAAAATCTTTGATTAAAAATGATTGACAAATCATTTTAATAAATTATTTTATTTAAAAAATGCAAAATTAGTGCTTGGAGACTTATTTCAATTTTTGCATTTTAAAAGCAGATGTAAATCTTTATTAAAATGATTTGTTAATCATTTTTAATAAATGATATTTAAATGCAGAATTAAAATTTTGATCTTGCTAGGTGGTATTCCAACTTGCAGTTCTTTTTAAATTGTAAACTTTATTTTTTAAAGTGATCAATTATAAATCACTTCTGAAAAATAAATGTTATTAATGCAAGTTGAAGATATTTGAGATATGACAAGAGGAGCCTTTAAGTGGAGCATTAAATCTTGGAGATATGACAGTCTGTTTATGCCAAGTGGAGGTTTTGGGTTGCTAGATTCAGGGGAGGAGTTATTGACTGATATGACACCTTTTTTGGAGACTTTTGAGTCCTATTTATGAGGATTTTTGTTCCTATCCGGGTCTGGAAGACTTTTTCCTATTTTGGGTAAGTTGTTGGAATGTTTGAGAGCCTTCTTTTAGGGCATTTTTACCAAATCCGACCCCTTATCCAAGGTGGGGCCCTTTTTCTAGGGTTAGGGTGGAGAGTTTGAGCTTATTTATTCTCATCTTCATTCCTTTTTATGTATGCAAAAATTCTGGAGTGGAAGAGACTTTGTACTTTCTGAAGGACATGGTGCTATTTTGTTCCAAGCTTTGTATCAGACTTTGGAGTATGTATTTTCAGAGCCTTTGAGGGCCTTTATACAACATTTTGGATCTATTTTTGGTGTCATGTTTGTATGCAGATTGGTGATTGATCTTTCTTTTCTGTGTTTCTTATCTGAAACCTTTTAAGTTTGTCTCATTTTGGCATCTTTGTGACTAGGAATTCTCTTCACAGGTTAAGGGTTGTATCAATTTTTAGATATATTTACTGTGATTAACATCCTTTAAATATCATTCTGATTTCAGATCTTCCTTTGAAATATTTATGTGTTGAGGGTTTTACCAGTTATTGTATCATCATATAAATGGTTGTAGGTTCATTCTGTGCTAAGGAAAGTGATTTTGGTGTATCACCCATTAATTAGTTTAAATCTGCAAGTTATTTTTATCCCTTTTCTTCCCCTTTTCCCTCTAAAGTCTTTAGGTTTGAAGAGCAAAAATAGATATTTATTCAACAGGAACCGGCCTAGAATCCGGAGGTCTCATTTTCAAGATGCCAGTACGACCCACAGAATTGAGTCCCGGCTGCTATGCCGCATTGTTGATGGAAAATCAGAGGCGTAAACTTGCATAAATACAAATCCTATAGATAAAATGAGCAAATGGTTCAACTCAAAAATGGCTTTTAAACTAAATAAGTTAGCTTAGACTCATAGGCACCATCACCAAATCTCAAATTATTCAAATTTAAATGCTGAAAATGAAATATACAACAAAGCATTTGGTTACCCACCTGAATCCAACGCCCAAACGAAACGCGCGATGCAATTTTGAATCAAAACTTCAACTCATCCCATCCCTGTGAACTAATTTTTTCCTCTCAAAGCCCCAAATAGATTCAGATATCTTAATCTCGAGCTTTTTCAACAGAGAGAAAACACTTTCCTTATAAATTTCCTTCTCATTCCTCTAAAAACTAAAGTAAATTAACTTCCCTTCATTTGTAATTAAAGAAGATAATCTTTTGTTTTTCCAAAATAAATCAACTACTGATAATTATTTTAAAACACAAAAATTGATTAAATTGGCTCTCTAGTTTTCAAAACAAAATCCAAACAAGATAAAGTTTCCATTACCTTTAGCTTTGAAATGTATGTAAATGTGATTTATCCTGAGTCTTTTTCCCCATCCATATAAAAACTTTATAATCTTTTATTTCGATCAAATCCCATATTTATCAGTTTAATTTAAATGTAAATCAAAACTCATTATATTCCACATTTTAATTATTATTGAACAATTGAAAACATTAGACAGATAATATTATTTCTTACCAACAATTATTTATAAATACAATTAGTATTTTAATACAATCCATTTATTTATTTGTTGTTTAATTTAAATAACAATATATAATTTATCGAACCATTAAAACTTAACGAATTTAATTTAATAGTTAAATTAACATCGTTCACATAGTTATTTAATAATTTAATTAAATTAATGCTACACTAAGAACGTTGTAAAATGATTAATTAAATAACATTAATAATCTTAACAAAGGAAACGTCAATCATAACGACTAATTAAACAACACATAGACAATGATTAAAACAAATGACCATAACCAAAACGATACCATAATGGAGACGGGGTCGTAGACGAACGACACCGTCAAATACAACGAGGGGGTGACAAACTCGAACAAGGGGCTTTCTTGTCAACTTCATTTTCAACTTCATATCTGTTGGGCTCGTAGGGCATGCTCAAACCTGACATGCAGGTGGAGTCGGTGCCAAGTACCTTTATCCTACATCAAACCACGTCAAGTAGCATGCAAATCTCCAGTTGCAAGAACACCATGAAAGGTAGTCGCGGCGTAGCAGGGCGCTTGCGAACGAGTGATGCTACACCGTCCTTTCACCAAGACTCAACTAGAAACACATCATCATAAACATCCAAAAATAAGCATTAAGTTTTAACATCACAACATCGCACCACATGAAAATAATAACATAACCAGATAAAGACGAACACCACATATCATTAAGTCATCAATGATCATAAAACAATATCATGAGCATCCAAACAAACTAAACTCCAAATCCACACAAGTCAAACTGGTGAAACAATCACCAACCAAGTCTCAAGTCCACAACACAACATAAAAGAGTATCAGAAAAGTAACAGCTACACGAGGTGTATTACATCTCATCCCATAGTTCAAAAAAATTACTTTTTTTCCAAGGAGTTTTAGACCATCCTTTTGAATTGGATCTATCTTTCAATTTTTTCCAATCCCCTTTAGACCCACCTTTGTCCTTGGGCCTTCCTCAAACATACAAGGCATCATTTGAGCCCTTATCTATCAATTTTCTTCTTATTTCCTCTAAAATAAATGTAGCAATATGAGCTTTCATCTTTGGATTTCTAGCAATACCATTGATAGTAAAAATTAAAATTTCCCAAGATTCGAGCAAAGAACAAATTAACAAGATGCATTTGTCTTATTCCTCAAGCTTAACACCTAATGAAGCTAGTTGATTCAAAATCAAGTTAATGGAATTTAAATGTTCTACAATAGAATCACTATCCTTAATTATGAAATAATTTTGAGATTTAATTTATTTGTTAGACTCTTGGTTTGGTATATACATCTATCCTCTTCCACAATGTAACTGTAGTGGTCCTTTGAGACATTCAAGAGAACAAAGTTTGCAAGACACAATTGAATGGTAACCATTGGCCATCATACTATACTTTCATTTTTGAATGCCACTACAAATAATTTTCCAAGTCAAATAAGATAATAATAAAATAACAATCTCTCAACTACATGGGCATTTGAGTACCCATTCAAAGGAAGTTGAAGATGCAAAATTATACATTATATTTGTAATTAAATATCACATATCCTAATATGCCCACTATATTTATTTTTTGATATGCCTTTTCTTGCTTGAAAAATAGATGTGGCACCTCTCAATTACATCTTCATATTTACAAATATGTCAAAATAATTTTGATCCATTCATTAAGCATAGATTATAAAATATTGAGTAGTGAGACTTGGTAGATAAGATACATCCTGCTTAATTATAAAATATTGAGTAGTGAGACTTGGTAGATAAGATACATCCATGTGGAGTATCATATTGATATATGTAAATTAGAGGATTAAAGGATACCCATTTTGGGTCATCTATAGATATTCCAAATATATTGATCTTAAAGGTGATCAATCTAGACTGCTAATTGCTAATTGGAGTTGACTCAATGAATCAAATATGATAAAGTCAAGTGCTAACAAATATATAGCACATGGTATGTTTTTATATGCTCCTGAGAATAAAAAATTTATTTGTTGGTATTAAAGTAATTTTAGGTTATCTGTCATGCCCCGCCGTGCGAACCCCAAAGGAACTACTAACAATGGAATAAAATTTTTTTTAAAAGAATATAATAAACATGCTTAAGTATTATAACATAACAATGAAATATGTGGCACAACTAGTTCCATTGGGGTACACGAGGTGACATTACTACACTAACCCATAACAACGATAATATATTAAACCATAATTAAACAGTTACATAAATCCATTCATCCTCATTTCATCATTTAAAATATTTATTAAACAATAACCATATTCATAACATAAGTACATATGATAACACATGAAATTATAAAGATATAAAGTGTTACATATTTCGATAGATACAACATAACATAACCAACTATTACAAGTGACAATTCTTGAATAAATACAAGGCCTGAATATACATCACATCCAAATGATAGTAAAATACAACTGTCTGAACATACATCCCAACAACTACATATACAATTTACAACATGGTCATCCCAACACACATGGGAGACAATACATCAATGATTATAGTACATCCGAAGTGTAACATATATCTGAAACAAGAACTACTGGATCATCATCATCCACCAAAGAGCCCTGCAATAAAAGATACATCTGCAACAAAAAGGGAAACCAACGGGGTGCGAAGCACGTTCCACCCAACCACCCCCATGCTGAGAGTAGACAAGGAAGAGTCCCCAACCAAGCACGTCTAACAAAAGCAAAGACTAACTCCAAGAAGATAACTTAACACCAAAGACCACATAGAAACTCAACAACGTCAAGTCCAAAGGCACAACAACAAACCACTGAAGAACATAACAACCAGTCATAATCACAACATCAATGAACTCAAAACATAATATTGAATATTACTTACAACCATGAGCAAAGACAAAATAATAAATCACTTCCAGAGGACTTTAGCAAATCAACACAAATAGAATGTTAGACGAGAGTGTCATCGCATGGTTTCACATGGATTATCCTGACAACCTATCACAAGGTGCCGCCTCCATCTCTACATGGATTCTCCAGACAACCAAGTAAAGGTGTCGCTTCCATCTATGGCTGTCCTGACAGCCTATCACAAGGCGCCGCTCCATAGGGTTACTCATGCGGAGTCATTAACCTTTTGTGAAGACAAGGCAATGACCTTGCCAACCACGGCCTTCTCAGTCCCCTTTAGTCTGTGATAGCACTAACAAGCGGACGAGGCTTCACGATTATCTTATTAGTGTTTAATCCCACCCATGATTTATTACTTAGGTTATCACTAATTAAACTAACTCTACGTGGGTTACCCTGACAGCCCCTTTGTGCACCGGCCCCCACTAGAGCCACTCTCTCTAGACACTCAACACAAAATATCCAACACAACATGATTGAATCAACAAGGAAAAACTGAACCAACAATGGATCAACCGCGAGGCACAACCCTCTCGCCCAAAATCATACGTACGACGTTCAGAAACAAAACAATCCACGAGTACATTAATATCACCACTCAAAAACCCAAAATCTAAGCACAACCATCAAATTACAAGCTCAAATATAAGCCACGGTATTCCCACCTCTGGAAGTCCTAAACACGACTTAGAATCCTATAACTGAATAAGTTAGCTCTAGGGTTTTCTACATGACCTAAACCCAAATTAAAGAAAATCAAATTAAATAAGATGGATAACTTGAGAGTACCCGATATATAAACAACACCACAAAACTGTCTACAATGAACAACAAGATTCATCCAGTAAATAAAGCAACTTGAGAATATTCAACTCAAATCAAAACACTTTGTTTATTTCTAATTTTCCCGATTACATTATCACATTGTAATATATAAACACACTATGTAATTATCCACTCTCTCAACATATAAAGTCCATTTATATATATATACAATTAAAACAAATATAAAAATTCATACTTATAAAATCTATCATGAAAATTATCTTAATTCCACACACACATATATATTTTAAACTATTAAAAATATATTAAAAATAAAGCATTTTTATAAAAATCATTTTATCAAAATAAATATTATAAAATTTATTAAATATCATGTAGAAAATTATTACATATATTAATTAATTATATAAAATTATATTATCAACAAGTTTCGAATTAAATAAGACTTAATTTACAAAAATTATTTTATGAATCAAATTCAAATTAAATCATATTCAGAGGATATAAAAAGAAAACGAATTAAAAACTCCATAAATAAATATATATATATATATATATATATATATATAAAATAATATATAATAATTATATATTAAATAAAATATATATAATATATATATTTATATATATATATAACTAAATTAAAAAAATAAATCAAATCACACATATTTAAAACCGAATAAAAAAGATTTTTTTTTAAAACAGCGGCAGGCCGCCAGCGCCCACACAGTATGGTATTGGGGCTTAGACCACTTGGGGATGTAGTGAAGGCCATGGCCAAACCATCCCAACATAAACATTTTATTTTTTTTTATTAAAATTTTCATTTAATAATTTTTATTTTTATTTTTTTAAATTTCGTTTACATATATGTATATTTTTTTAAAAACTAAATTTCTCCCATGAAATAAACTTAGAATATTTACAATTAAAAAAATACGAAATTTATTTGATACAAACACTTCGAAATTTGAACTATAATAAATTTATTTTCTTATTTATATGAATTTTAAAAAAAGAATGGAGTGTAGGGGAGAAGAGCCAGTAGCCGCCCGCCATTGAATAACCGCCACCTCCATGTTCACTTAACCCCCCCAAAAAAATTTGACTTTGATCCATTAAAAAACTTTATGTTGTTGAATAACTAATTACAAAAACACCAATAGCCGCTCATTAAGTGCTAAAGTGACTGATTTAAGTGGATTTTAAGTGCTAAAACAGCTCTAATTGATTGAAATTAGAGCGAGCGGCTACTGGGACAGCCCTCTAAAAGGTGACTTTTTTACCTCCGCGCGCATATCCAATGCTCCCGCATTCAATTGAATTGCCCAGAAGCTGAAACCTTAGTTATAAGCACTTAACTCATGTGCGAAAAAAACCCATAAATTTTTTTTCCGATTCGACATACGGTTTGAATTCTACGGTTGCGCGAAGTTAGCCCTAGCGGCTACTGGGTCTTCTCCCCTATATATATATAAATATATTCAAACAAATTGAGTAAATAAATTGTTTTCAAAATAGATTCAAACATGGTTCTGGAGATGCAAATTCATCCAATAATAACAAGATTTCCTTTTCTTTTTAAACAATAATTTTCACAACAAAGTTTTATGAAGATTTCTAAAAGATTTTTTTAGTAAACCTAAAGTAGATCTGACAAGTAATTCCAATCTCAACCTAAATGATTTTTTTTTTTTTTTCAAAACAATAAGTTTCACAACTAAATTATATTGAAGAAATATCAAAAGGATTTACTAATGTTTTCAACAGAAAAATCAAGGGTTTCATACGAATAAATCTTCAAATCACAGATCTTCTTTCTATAAGTTTTTCAATACACAGCCAACAGATATTAATCAAACAACAACAAAATAATAATAAATAGCAAAGGAAAACCTGGAGTCCTTCGTCTGAAGAAGAATCTCTTCTGTAACCTTTCGAATTCCTCCTGCAGATCCTTCTCGATCGCCTCCTGCAGCTCTCTTTTCGAATCTACCTATCTTCAAATCAATTATTTTTCCCAAAGTTTTTTTTTACAAAAAAAATCTTTTCTTTTCTTTTTATTTTTCTTTTAATTTATTTATCTCCTTTCTTTTCCAGATCCAAAAACAAAGAGAAAACTTTGTCTGAATAATTCTCCCATCAAAAAAATAAAAAATAAATCAAAATAAAGATCAATAAAGCTCTTCTGCTTTCTTTTTTCAAAAAGCCTCTCTCCTATTGGTCCTTTTCCCAGCTTTTAAAAGCACAATTTATCTACAGTTTTTAATTAAAATAATTTATTTAATTTAGATATTATCTCCACATGATTTCTAATTTAATATTAATAAAAAGATAATATTTAAATTATCCTTATCAATATTCATTTAATTCAATTATTATCAACAATATTAATTTAAAATAATTATTTACTCTTTTAATAAATTAAATCACTTTTAAATTTACAAAATATTTAAATTTAATATTTTACCAATTCACAATTAAATCAAAACAACTAAGCACTTTAATCAATTATCTTATAAACTAAAGTTAATTAAATAAACATGAACCATAAATAAAATGAATGCTTCAACAATCAAACTACACAATCAACGAGAATGAAAACTTCAGTCATAACACAACGACTCACAACAGACGACGGACTTGGGATGGGGACACTTCCAAACCTACTCCCTTTTTCAACATTTTTACCCGTTGGGTTAATTTATTGCTCGCCCTGTCCTGCCGAAGCAGGTGGAATCGAGACTTATTCCTGCAATCCTGCATCCAAATAAACGTCAAGTAGCACATGTGTATATATATAATCAAACATCCTACCGTGAGAAGGAATTGCAGTGTAGCAGGGCACTCGTGAACGAGTGATGCTACACTGTCCTCTCACCTAATCTATTCTAACAATTACAATATCAATAACAAACTAACATTTCTAACCAAATTGATCATAAGATAACATTATACTTAACTACTGCATCATAACTAATTACTACACCATTGCATTATAAAATAATACTGAATTCAAATCACATGATCACCATAGGATTATCACATCGACATATAAAACATTAGAGAGAAAGCATTGCATAATAGAATAATCCAAACCCTACATACAGAGTATCATAAATCATAATAATAATATCAATTGTAGCAATCAACTAAACTACGCAACCACACACACCATAACGATGAATCAATCACCATCACAATTCAGTATCACACTAACATATAAAAACAAACAATAGTAGTAAATAGTATCAGAAACATGGGGGTATTACATTATCCATCAATTCACCCTATGATCTAAATCATACCATATCATATAGGTCATCTATTGAATGTAAGGCCAAAATTTGTCAAGAAATTTTTAAATTGTTGAATAGTGGAATTGAACGATTATAGAAAAACACATTACATTGATCCCAATGATTACAATATTTTAGTTGATTAAAGTGGTGTATAGTTTAGCTATCTATCAATCTACATAGGCCATAGATCTTGAAGACAATTTCTTTTAACTATTAATTGTAAGTATTTTTTAATGGGTAAAGTAACATGCTCATAGGAATGGATGACAAAAAATTTACACTTTCTAATCAATGATGGGGGTATTGACTAATCAAACAATGAATTTTTTCAATCATCCTCTAATCACCTATAAATATTGAACTAAAAGGGATATTAATTCAATTTGGTTATCCAACAAGGAAAATTCCAATGTTTAAATGAAGGTAGTAGAGTATACGTTTTTCAAGAGAAAATTTCAATTGCAAGATTCATGAAGGTGTTGAATTTAAGTGACTTAAAGAAATACTTGGATATGAAATTGGACCTATTTATATAATATGCTTTAATTTCTACTCAAATTAGATGGTTTTTAAGTCCTATCTAAATATTCAAATATAGGTTTGAAAGATGGGAAAGTGACTGATAATTAAAAGGGGGATTTTGGTATTATTTGGCTAAAACATTAGTTGTTAGTTGATAACAAAATGTGTTGTTGATAATTGAGGGTGTTGTGATGAAATGATGAATAGTTGCAGAGGGAAACATGATTTGGGAGGTTGTTGATAAAGGAGACTGTAGATAACATAGTCTATGGGAAGTAAGTAATGCCCATATTATTCATGCACATGAGAATTGAATTAACTAGTGGGAATATTGGCTATCTTCCAACCATTTAATTTGCATTTCAAATCTTGATGGAGTTAGGTATTAACAAGCATAATGCATCTAGATATAGGAAATATCTGCCCCCTTTCCTACAAAGGGTACAAATTGAAGGAATATTTTGCAATAAAAGTAGTATGAGTACTATTATAAACTGGTCTCTCTAACTATTAAAATTATCATGATAGGTTTGGTTGAGTGTGTATATGGTTTGTAATGGATTTAATACCTAAGTGCAAAGGTGTGGATTATAATTTTTTTTTGGGGAAATGTTGTCACCAAAAGTTTGAAGAAATGACAACATACTTTAAGTATGATGTAAGCATTATAATTCTTGTGTACACAATGAGTACATCCTTTATTCTTTGTAAAATAGAGTAAGTTATGTATGGTCTACCTATTTGCATAAACTCATTTATGTTTATATTTGGCATATGCTTTGAGAGATCATATTTTCCAACCACCTTTAGAGATTTGTACCTCTCTTGGAGTTTCACATGTTAGACATGAAGTATCAAAGTATAAATGTGTAATGAGCCTTGCTCAAACTGATCCAATTTGCCCTAATTTGTTGTTTGTAATTTTGTCAAACAATTTATGTGCAACCTTATATCTTGCTGGTCTGAGTGTATAAATGTTTTCCCAATGATATCCAATGACATATACTACTTGCAAAAGACTTCTATGATGTTTAGACAAGGTCCTATATGTAATGCGGATTTCTTTTGGTATTTACAAATGCAATAGATGAAGTGTCATGACCTAAATGTGCAGCTACAGCCTATAGTCATTATGTCAAACAATTGACATACATCCTCTTAATCTTTTAAATAGACAATAATTCAATAGAGAATTCCCAACTTCAAATATATTATTGATAATGCAACAATTCTACAATGGCAAAGAGATAGAGTGGCCAAGACTCTTGGTGTACATATGATTAAAATGCTTAAATCTGATATACACTTTCACCTACAATCGTACCTCCTAATATGCAACTAACTGACATGTAATATGCATGAATTAAACAAAGGAACCTGGTTCTTGAAGTCGCCTTGTATCTCTAATGAAGAAGAAATCAATATTTTGGAAGATGGAGACCATATGTAGCCAATATAATTTTTTGAAGAAGTCACCTCTGTTCTGATTGGAATGATGAAATAAAATAATCCACAATGCTTCAAAGCCTCCAATAACTTCAAACACAATCAACAAGGCCCTAGGAATGAAGCGCTCCAATCTCCAAGAGGAATCGATGTGAATATGAGCTATAATGAATAAAAATTTACTTCCAATGGCTTCCCAATTTGCTTCAAATTAAGCTTCAGAATTTCGTGAATTAGCAACAACATTCTCCTTCAAATAATTAATTGCAAGAACACAATCCTTCAATGAAAATCGACCCTACAATCTTAGTCTTCAAAATTGGCCCTTGGCCACAAATTTTTCCCGATGAAGTGATTGAAAATATCACCTCCAATCTGCAACCCTTCAAGAGATATTTCACTCCCTCAGTTATGCAATCAATGGGAGTTTTCGTTCCCAAAGAAAAATTGATTATCTACAGACCACTTGGCTCCACAAATGCTCAAGAAGAAATCACCAATCATCAACATCAAATCTGGCTGCTCAAGAATGAGCCCTCAATGTCTATTTATGAATTTCCTCTAGAGGTCGGCCTCAATAAAATAATATTATTTTTTGACTTCTAGAAGATTCCAATATATTTTGAATTATTTGCACTTTATAAAATATGAAAATATAATATAATTTAATAAAGTGCATCTCAACATCAAATTATAATATAAGGTTTCCATAAATAGAAATAATAATGATATATAATGGAAAACCTTACTCCAATCAAATATTGAGCCAAGTAATCACCAAATGACTGCCAGATGACTCTCTCACCATGCCTCATTAGCCTACGAGAGCCATTAATAAGCTAATCCCGCCGATATGTCAATGTCAATTAGAAGGGGACATTACAGTCTGCCCCTCCTAAAATTGCTTGTCCCCAAGCAATCTCAACTCAGGATGCTGCAAGATCTCCTCACTTTCCCATGTCGCATCCTCAACTAGTAAGTCTCTCCACTTGATCAAGTATTCCCTAATGACTCGTTTCCGCAAAGTCTTCTCACGAACATGCAATATAGCTTTTGGCACCAAAATCAATTTCCCCTCATCATTCAATGGTGGCAAAGTCATGGAGGGAACCACACGATGTCCTAACGCCTTCTTGAGGCAAGACACATGAAATACATTATGTACGCTACTGTCAGTAGACAACTCCAACTCATAAGCCACCTCTCCTACTCTCCTGATAATCCTGAAAGGACCATAGTAATGTGGCTTAAGCTTCTCTGCACAACTCCTCTTAAGAGTGGACTATATGTAAGGCTACAACATCAAGTACACCATATCACCAACCTCAAAGGAGTGCTCAACCCTCTTCTGATCTGCATACTATTTTTTTTGGTTTTGTGCCTTTTGAATATTCTCTCGTAAAGCCCTCATAATGTCCTGATTATCCTGTAAGAGATCACTAGCACTAGGCACATGACTGTCACTCAACAAGAGATCCAGGAAACTAGATGCATCATATCCATACAAGGCCATGAATGGTGTCATCTGAATGGAGAGATGGTAAGTGTTAAATACTCACAAAGATATAACCACTTGACCCACCCCTTCTACTGTCCTGCGATGTAGTTCCTAAGATACCCTTCCACCCATTTATTCACTATCTTTTTTTGTCCATCGGTCTGTGTGTGGTAACTAGTGCTCAGAGAGAGTTCTGTCCCACATAGCCTGAATAGCTCCTGCCAAAAATGGCTCATGAATCGGCTATCTCTATCACTGACAATGTTTCAAGGTAACCCATGTAGTCTAAATACCTCCTAAAAGAACAACTCTGCTACCTGAGTAGCTGAATATGTAGATGTGATCAGAAAGAAGTAAGCATATTTAGTCAGACGATCTACAACCACAGATACAATCTCACCCCTGGGCTTTAGGCAAGCCAATGATGAAGTCCGTTGATAAACACCCCCACTTCCTGTTAGGGATTGGAAGTGACTGAAGTAGGCTGGCAGGGTGTGTGTGCTCCTATTTATTTTGCTGAAAAATAGGACATTCTCTGACATACTGTAACACATTTGATTTAAGGCCCTTCCATGTAAATCTCTCCCGTACCTATTTATAAGTCTTGAAATAACCAGGATGTCCTGCCATAGGTGCATCATGAAAGGCTCTCAGAATGGTGATCCTCATCTCTAATCCTGGAATCAAGTAGATCCTCTCCTTGTAAATGATAAGATCATTTACAACTATGTACCTGTCATCCTGAACCAATCCCTCAACAATCCCTGTAGCCCAGCTGTCCTTTGCATACTCTGCCACAATCAAGTGCCTCCAATCCTCCGCAATCCCAGTCATAGAACTCAAGTGTGGACATCATGATAAAGCATCGGCCACAACATTTTGTGTTCCCTTAACAAAGGAAATGTCAAAGTCATATGATTGTAACTTACTCACCCATTTTTGCTGAAAATCATTAAGATCCCATTGCCCTAGGAAGTGCCTCAAGCTGTTGTGATCTGTCTTCACTACAAATTTGCTGCCCACCAAATACTGTCTGAATTTTGCCAATGCACGCATAATGGCCAACATTTCCTTATCATATATGCT
Source organism: Sequoia sempervirens (assembly GCA_007258455.2). NCBI lineage: Eukaryota > Viridiplantae > Streptophyta > Pinopsida > Cupressales > Cupressaceae > Sequoia > Sequoia sempervirens. Next base: position 72,675,100 of record VDFB02109042.1, on the reverse strand, counting down.
ATATCCCCTCTCTAGACTGCGAAGCTTCTGACTCTCAAAAGCAATCAGATGTTTGTCCTGCATAAGGACTACACCAATCCCCTCACCTGAAGCATCACATTGTAGCTCAAAGGGTTTAGAAAAATCTAGCAAATAAAGCACTAGGCATGTAGTCATAATTAGTTTGAACATCTCAAAGCAATCCTACACCTTTGGTGTCCCAACAAAAGCCCCTTTCTTGGTCAAATCTGTGAGTGGTGCTGCATGGCGTGAATATCCATTAACAAATCTACGGTAGAATCCACACAACCCCAAAAATCCTCTAAGCTAAGTAAGATTCTCTGGTGTAGGCCATTCAACAATTGCCTTAATCTTCTCAGGATCCATACGTACTCCCTCTAAACTGATGATGTGACCAAGATATAGTAACTTTGTCATCCCTAAGTCACACTTGGATTCCTTTGCATACAAAGACTCTTTCCCTAGAATGCCCAATACTATGTCAAGATGTGCTATATGATCATCCCATGTTCTACTATACACCAAAATATCATCAAAGAATACCAGCACATACCTCCTCAACTGTGAATGGAAGACCCTATTCATCGTAGATTAAAATGTTGTTGGAGCATTGGTTAACCCAAATGGCATAACCATAAACTCAAAGTGCCCACAATGGCACCTAAATGCAGTCTTCTCAATGTCCTGTTCCCTAACCCAAATTTGATGATAACCGGACCTCAGATCAATCTTAGAGAAGAAATGGGCACCATGTAACTTATCTATTAACTCATCAATTCTAGGGATGGGATATATGTTCTTAATTGTTCTCTTATTCAAGAGTCTATAATCAATACACATTCGCAATGTACCATCTTTTTTCTTAACCAATACTACTGATGATGCAAAAGGGGACTTACTTGGTCTAATATGTCCCATGGCCAGCAACTCCTTAATCGTCTTTTCAATTTCATCCTTGAGTCCCTTGGGATGTCTATATGGAGTGACTATGACGGGCTTGGCGCCCTCCTCCAATTCGATGATATGCTCAATCCCTCGATCTAGAGGTCTGCCTAGAGGAATCTCGCTAAACACCTTCGTATGTTTAATCCTTAACTCCTGGATATCTGGATGGTATTCTGGCTTCTGTTGTTCCCCTTGTGTAGGCATTAACACACATTTTGTTGCCCACTCTACCATATCATGTCTCACTAGCCTCGCCATCCTCCTGAATGAGATCATCCTGAAACTAGAGTCTTGGATTGCCTTAAGAACATGAGTCTTCCCATCAACCTAGAAAGACATCTCCATCTCTCTGAGATCCAGGGTGAATTTCCCAATATCATGTAACCATCTCATGCCAAGCACCATGTCAGTATCACCCATATTCACCACATAGAAGTTCGTCTTGAACTCATAGTTGTTCAAGCGTATGGGCAAGTCTGGAATTCTCCTATCACATTTGAGGGTATAACCATCTACAACCTTAACTCTTATTCCCTCAAATTCCTCTATCCTGATGCCTCTCCTATCAACCAGATGAGCATCAATAAAGTTGTGAGTTTCCCCTGTATCAAGAAGAGTGATTATCTTTTGTCCTGCTAGAACCCCACGCATCCTAAATGAACCCTCCTGTTGGATGTTGGTGATGTGTGCATCATGTTTCCTTGCTGCTCCTTCATGTTCCTCTTCACCTTTATGTTTTTCTTCCTCATGCTCTGTCCCTAAATCTTCAAAATCAGATTGTTGATCTGATCTCTTTGATTCAAAATCCTCATAATATGCCCACATTACTCTATGAGCCTTTCCCTGAGGTCTGAAGGGACAATCATGGTTTGCATCATAAGGCCTCTTACAATAGAAACACAACTTCTTCTTCTGAAAATCATTGAGTGTGTCACAATCCAAAGGTGTTGTTGATTGTCCCTTGAAGTCTAGTTTGTTCTTTTTCTTGAAGAAAGATTTATTATCTTGATATGAAGAAGATCCTTTGGATGAAAATTTATTTTGTGGTGTTGAAAGCTCCATACTCCTAGCCTTCTTCATAGCCTCCTGAAGAGTAGGAGGATCAAAGGCTTTTATCCAACCTCTCATAGGCTCCATTAATCCTTCAATAAATAATACCACCAACCGTCTCTCTGAGATGTTAGGAACCATCACTGATAATTTATAGAAATCTCCAATGTATCTCTCCAAACTTCCAACTTGCTTGAGTTGGGCCAAATCCCTAAAGTATGATTTTGGGTCTTTCCTATCAAATCGTTCCACAAGTCTGTCCACAAACTCTTGATATGTTGTAATTTGATTATGCTGCAATGTTACTAATCCATGATACCACCATTCGTGTACTGCACCCTCCAAATGAAAAGTGGCATACTTGATGGCTTCCTCTTCTTCATGGGTCAAAGAGCCAAAAAAGTATCCAACTTATGAATCCATGACTGTGTAGTATTCTTGCCACTACCATCAAACATGTGCAATGTAAGCTTATTAGTAGCTTGCCTGAGATCCTTATTTTGATTCCTAGGTCTCCTCTCCTTCCGAGACCTATAGTAGTCCACTCTTGTTTGCACAAATCGTTCAAAATGCATGAGCTCTCGTGCTTCTGGTGTCAATAGTTTTCATTCATCATGAGCAGCCATATATGCATCAACAAAGGTAGGATCCTCAATTTCAACATTCTCTTCCACTGCACGTTCTTCTCTCAAGAAGGTGGGTTGTGTTGGTCTATCTGTAGTGCGAGAAGATGCTCTTTGTACTCTCCTTAAACCTTCTATACTCCTGTCATCATCTTGATCATGGGGCTGCCTCCTAGGTAAGTTCAACTGTTGTAGAGTGTTTTCAAGCTGCTAAATTATCCCAGATACCTACTGCTGACCAGCCCTTAGATCCCTCAAATCATCAAGTACCTCTCTATCATCATCTCTTCTTCCATTCCTGGGAGGACTTCCCTCTCTCCTTTCCTCCATAGGACCACCAATCTCTTTGTATCTTGCTGCAACAACTGTTGATAAGGTGTCTTGTTCAGGATATGGTGGCCACTGTGTTTGTTTTCTTTCTTCTCTAGCTGTATATCTCTTGGTCTTGTCACTTAGTTGCATAAATGAAGATAAATTCTAACCCAAAGGATGGCAGGAAACCGCTCTGATACCACTGTAATGAGCCTTGCTCAAACTGATCCAATTTTCCCTAATTTGTTGTTTGTAGTTTTGTCAAACAATTCATGTGTAACCTTATATCTTGCTGGTCTGAGTGTATAAATGTTTTCCCAATGATATCCAATGATATATACTACTTGTAAAATACTTCTATGATGTTTAGACAAGGTCCTAGATGCAATGCATATTTATTTTGGTATTTTCAAATGCAATAGATGAAGTGTCACGACCTAAATGTGCAGCTAGAACCTATAGTCGTTATGTCAAACAATTGACATACATCCTCTTAATCTTTTAAATAGACAATAATTCAATAGAGAATTCCCAACTTCAGATATATTATTGATAATGCAACAATTCTACAATGGCAAAGAGATAGAGTGGCCAAGACTATTGGCGTACATATGATTAAAATGCTTAAATCTGATATACACTTTCACCTACAGCCGTACCTCCTAATATGCAACTAAATGACATGTAATATGCATGAATTAAACAAAGGAACCTGGTTCTTGAAGTCACCTTGTATCTCTAATGAAGAAGCAATCAATATTTTGGAAGATGGAGACCATATGCAGCCAATATAATTTTTTGAAGAAGTCGCCCCTGTTCTGATTGGAATGATGAAATAAAATAATCCACAATGCTTCAAAGCCTCCAATAACTTCAAACACAATCAACAAGGCCCTAGGAATGAAGCGTTCCAATATCCAAGAGGAATCGATGTGAATATGAGCTATAATGAATAAAAATGTACTTCCAATGGTGTCCCAATTTGCTTCAGATTAAGCTTCATAATTTCATGAATTAGCAACAACATTATCCTTCAAATAATCGATGGCAAGAACACAATCCTTCAATGCAAATCGACCCTACAATCTTAGTCTTCAAAATTGGCCCTTTGCCACAAATTTTTCCCAATGAAGTGATTGAAAATATCACCTCCAATCTGCAATCCTTCAAGAGATATTTCACTCCCTCAGTTATGCAATCAATGGGAGTTTTCGTTCCCAAAGACAAATTGATTATCTGTAGACCACTTGGCTCCACAAATGCTTAAGAAGAAATCACCAATTATCAACATCAAATATGGCTGCTCAAGAATGAGCCCTCTATGTCTATTTATGCATTTCCTCTAGAGGTCAGCCTCAATAAAATAATATTATTTTTTGACTTCTAGAAGATTCCAATATATTTTGAATTATTTGCACTTTATAAAATATGAAAATATAATATAATTTAATAAATTGCATCTCAACATCAAATTATAATATAAGGTTTCCATAAATAGAAATAATAATGATATATAATGGAAAACCTTACTCCAATCAAATACTGAGCCAAGTAATCACCAAATGACTGCCAGATGACTCTCTCACCATGCCTCATTAGCCTACGAGAGCCATTAATAGGCTAATCCTACCGATATGTCAATGACAATTAGAAGGGGACATTACAAAATGATATTACAATTTGGTGATATTAACCTAGTTTTGCATATTTAGTTACATTTTAACCTAGTGAAAATATACTTCTTTAGAGATATGTAGTCTAACAAACAATAATCTTGTATAAGGGGTATTTAGTAACAATACTTGTGATATCCTTATACAAGGGGTATAGCTAAGTTGTGTGGCAATCTTTTTTATTTTCTTGTAAAGATATTCAAGAACACTCTCCTTGGCCTAGTAGAGCTAAAAGTGTAGAAGAGTTGCCTAATCTTATTAGTTGGCCCAAATTACTTATAGTTTGATCATGAGTCACACCTAGTTTATTTCAATCAACCTTGTTCCCTATGTTTAGATTAGGCACGTCTTCTAGAGTTGCAAGGTTCAATATGGACCACTAACATACGCCATACACTAAGTACACCCTCACACACTTTGCCCATATAAATTCCCTTCTCAAACAAAAGACTTCCCATCTCAAGTCCACCTAAAGGTGTTTTAAAATAAAGTACGACAATATTTGAACCTAAAATTATCATTATAAGAATTCTCTTACATATAGAGGTGAAATGTGCATATCTAACTCTTTCTCCACATGTTTTGAACTTTTATCCTTAATTCAATAATCTAGTAGTCAATTTGCATATTTTTTATAAAATCTGGTCTTCATCCTAAACCTCAATTCCTATTCCCAAGTGATCTAGATTAAATCATTAATCTTCTTGTTTCCTAATCCTAACAGAGACCACTCAGGTGATTTTGGTCTTGGATTAGAACCAACAAGGAAACCCTGGCCCCTATTTTCTAAAATCAAATCTAATCATGGGCCCAAGACAACATAACTCCAACTAACCATTTCCCATTAACTCATACACAAAATATTCAAATTTGAATGCTAAGGTGTTATATAAAAGGGACAAATCCCTAGGTCATTTATGGCATAAATTATCAAGAGATCACTTAATTAGAACATACACAATAGATTCATTTCATAAACATGTATATAAGGATAAATACATAGGCATTTGAATTTTATGTAGTGTGTCTTTAGTCTTGTTCAATCACCTTTGGATCAGTATATAAGGCCTTACTACAATCAAGGCAAATTAGACATGCTTCCACTTGATAGTGTTGGGATATTAAGGTTTATGATAATAAAGTCACCTTATGACTTGTTTATTTTTATCATTTGATAATTAGTTACATTCCCATAAGTTAGTAGTTCAGGAAGTTATATTTGAAGGGCTTTATAAAAGCCATATTTTAATACATTCTCGAATGAATCCAATGATATAATTATTATTAAGAGTATTTTTTGTGCAAATGTAAATGTTCTTCCATTTTCCAATATGGTATCAAAGCATAACCATTTCTGTATTTGTGAAATGCTATTAAAGAAAGGAGATTGTGAGAATTGAGAGGGTGAGAGTCCAATTGTTATAAAGGAGAAAATTCTTTGCAACTATTAAACACAAAAGAAAGAAACTACATCTAATTTGGTATTTACTAGACTTTATAGTGAAAACATTGAGGGTATAAAGGAATGCAATTTCTACAACAAATAAGTAGATCATAATTACTTGCAATTCAAATAATGTTTTTTTTTTAGCTATTTTTTGAGAAGTACCACATGTTCCAGATTGCCTACAATTCAAATATTCCACATTCGAGTGCTTGAAGTGGCTGTGATAAAGGATAAGTTCCTTCATTATCTTAAGCTAAAATAAAATATGGAGAAAAAATAATTAGAGGTATAGGTGGATGGGGTATCTTGGTTTCACGCTACATATTTCTCAAGTGATATTTTCCCTACGGAAACCTCCAATATAATGCTTCACTTATTCAGTCAGCCCTTAACAATTAGAAAATCATGGTACATTTCTTAAGACTTTAAAAAGTGCATTTTATTTTGGAGGAAATGTTTAATAAGAAGAAAAATTTCGTTTGATATTTTTATTTGGAGTGATAAGGTTGGTATTAGTTTATTTTTTTTAAATAACGAAGATTCTATTTGGGTAGTAGTGAATGGGACTAAAATGCTACCTATAGATGCAAATAAGTTATTGGAATGGCATAAAAGAGATGATAAAGGTAAAGCTATTATTGGTCATGCCCTTTCCAACACTCAATTACATCAGATTTAGACAAATCATCATCAGAAATTTGGGATAATTTGAATAAAATGTTTGAAGTAAAAGTAGTTAATGTCATTTTTGCCTTAAAACTTCGGCTATTTAGATTCAAAATTGAAGATAGAATCACTATGTCAAATCACATAAGAAAATTGAGGTCTCTCATTAGATAACTAGCAAAAGTCAGGGCTCCACTATGTTGAGGATGAGAGCCCTCCAAATGGTGCTTTTGTTTAAGATTATTATTTTGAAGATACTAAGGATGGATATTTATTTTGAGCCTTCACCATTGGAGGTTGAAGGTTTTTCATCATCTCAAGTTAGCTTCTCACTTAGAGATGGTGCTTTGTATGAGAAGCATATATTATTTTTTCTTTTCTTTTTTATGCTGACAAGATTGAAGAATGCATATATTGTGAAGCTTGTTTTTCAAAGACAAGTAGGGATGTGGTGAACTTAGTAACGATTGTTGCCTAGATAGTTTGGGAGTCTATGAATTTGGGGAATTATACCCTTCTAAGGGTCATGATACAACTTGATGGAGCAATGGATTGTTGTCCAATAATTCAAGAGATCTATGATTTGAGAGTCTAGGGAGGGGGTAATCTAGGAACTTGGGAATTCAACTCAAGAACTACACACACACAATCAATTCTACTATTTATTAGTTCCTGCCAGTAGGCAGGTATACTTATGCATTCGCCCAGAATGCATTTAACCGGCAGCATGAACCAATCACATTTCGCCATTTAATATATTGCTTTTTTTTGTATAGTTTGAATTTGGAGAGCTATTTTATATATTGGAAAATTAGCATTTATCTAGTTTTCTATTCGTCCGAGTAGCTTTATAAATCATTTTCGTTTTAAAAATTCGGGAAAATGCGAACGCATAAATTGATTAAATAAATTTAAGGAAAGGCATAGTTTAAAAGGTGGCAGCTAGAGGTACGTAATCCATGAATGCAAATTAAATGCATTAAAATATCACGAAACTATGAGCGCATAAATTGATTAATTAAAATTAAGCAAAGGCATAGTTTATCAAATTGGCGGGTAGGCGTATGGGTTGCATGAATAAAAATTAAATGCATTGAATGGCATCTGGCTCGAGGTGAAGGCGGTGGAATCGCTTGGAGGCCACGCGTTGCCAGGGTACTTTGGTCATTTAATATAGAGTTAAGTTACTTGGTATGCATTTCTATTACTTTGCGTGTGTTGTTTTTGTCTTCTGTAAGCGGTGTTCTGAGGGAGAGTTTTAGCGACTGAGCAGGATATGTTATAGTTGCAGAGTCCAGACCCAGAAACGAGTTATTTGAGGTGATAATTTGGTAATTTTCAGAGTTTCGATACATTAAAACGTTGGACAGTGAGAGACGAATTGCTTGATGTAGAAGAGGTAACTTTTCATTTTTAAGGCATTCGTATACTTTGATTATAAATTCGTATTTTAAACTACTGTTAGTATTGTTCATTCAAATTTCTTGTTGAAATGCGAAGGTTTCATCTGCGTTTGATAGGAATTATGTAAAAATCCTCTTGTTCATTATACTTCATGCATGTGAGTCGACAGTGTGTTGCTTTGAGCTTTTCTGTTGTCATCAAAGCATAAAGGATAGAGGGGTTCTGTTAAAAGTCGTGGTTGTTGTTCATTTTGCTTCATGCATGTGAGCCCTGTAGAGTTTGTATTTGTTTTTATTGCTGCAAAGTGGTCCCATAGAGAGGGATTTGGAACCAAAATTATGTCAACGTGTGCGATAATGAGAGCTTTTCAACAATGAGTCGACATAGTGTTGCTTTGAGCTTTGCCGTTGTCATGAAAGCATAAAGGATAGAGGGATTATGTTAAAAGTCGTGGATGTTGTCCTCGTAGGCATAAATGCAAACAATGGGAGCATAAAGAATGCAGTAGAAACCTTTTACCTGCCGGCAAGCATAAAAATTGTGTCAGATGTCGTCGTTACTGTTTTTGTATCTTGGGGTTATAAAAAACTATGTCAAAAATGTTGTAGAGTCCAAATTACAATGTTGCCATGGAGCAGTTAAGTAGTATTGTTTTTCCCTTTTTAGTCTGTTTGATACAAGAAATGCAAGTAGGGTTCATAGTGCTTTAAGGCAATTGTATACTTTGATTATAAATTCGTATTTTAAACTACTTTTAGTATCGTTTATTCAAATTTCTTGTTGAAATGCGAAGGTTTCATCTGCGTTTGATAGGAATTATGTAGAAATCCTCTTGTTCATTTTACTTCATGCATGTGAGCCGACAGTGTGTTGCTTTGAGCTTTTCCGTTGTCATCAAAGCACAAAGGATAGAGGGGTTCTGTTAAAATTCATGGTTGTTGTCCTCGTAGGCATAAATCCGTATATTAAACTACTTTTAGTATTATCTATTCGAATTTTTGAAATGTGAAGGTTTCATCTACGTTTGATAGGTATTATGTAGATATCCTCTTGTTCATTTTGCTTCATGCATGTGAGCCCTGTAGAGTTTGTGTTTTTTTTATTGTTGCAAACTAGTCCCATAAAGAGGGCTTTGGAACCAAAATTATGTCAACATGTGCGATAATGAGAGCTTTTCAACAATGAGTCAAGAGTGTGTTGCTTTGAGCTTTTCCATTGTCATGAAAGCATAAAGGATAGAGGGATTATGTTAAAAGTTGTGGTTGTTGTCCTTGTAGTCATAAATGCAAACAATGGGAGCATAGAGAATGCAGTAGAGACCTTTTCCCTGCCGGAAAGCATAAAAATTCTGTCAGATGTCGTAGTTACTATTTTTGTATCTTGGGGTTATAAAAAACTATGTCAAAAATGTTGTAGAATCCAAATTACAGTGTTGCCATAGAGCAGTTAAGTAATATTGCTTCATAGAACAGTTTTAGGCTTCATACAAAAGAGCAGTCAAATTCATTGCTAGAAGATTTGTGGTCCAATAACCTGTCGCAATTAGTTTGTGTAGTTAATCTTGTCTGCATTTATACTTGTGTCTCTTGAATCTGGAAAAATGCTCGGTAGTGTTTAAATGGTTTTTGCTATTAGTATCCATCGCAGTAGGAGTATTGTATATTGCTATTCTTTTAGAAAAAACAAAGACATGGTTTTTGTTTTCTAATGAAATATTTTCACATGGTGCAATGCTTTTTGGTTGGAAGAAAAAGAGGTCGTGTAGCGGTCCAGCTGTGGAAAATTCTTCAAGCAAGTAGTACAAGGTGAGTTTCTAGAATGAACCTTCTCTTTTGTTTACAATTGCATATAGTGGACAGAGAAAAAGGTTTATTCAAGATTCTCACTATATTGATTGTACTTGTAATCATATCGTTGCTTTTTGTTACAAGGACCATCTTTGCAAATGGGTATTGTGAGTGGAATATGCTATATGGTTCATAAAAATTAAGCAGTTGAGGTTCAAAAGTATATCTTCGTTTCAAAAATTTAACCTTTTCAAATTTTGAGAGTTTGATTCTGAATCCATATGCATACTTTGATTAAAACTACTGGCTAAAGGTGCATAATTCATTAATGCAAAATCAATGCATTGAATGGCATCTGACTAGAGGCGAGGCTGTTTGGATTGCTAATCAGTCTTTGAATATATAACAATTAAAACAGATAAATAAGTATAATTATCCTTGGCCACATTTCACATTTTGGCCTTTCAATCAAAGTCAATTAACAAAGTAGCAGTTAGACCTACAGAAGGTTCAAGGACTATACTGGTAGAAAAATAAATTTTGGACAATGTCTAGACAATTTGTTGAAATTGCTTTAGAAACTTTGAAGCAAATGCATTTTTCCTTCTATTTGCTTTCATAGTACATCTTAAATGGAAGTTGGGTTTTGCATTGTTGCAATGCATTTGGATACTTTGATTGTAAAATCATAGTTTAAATCATTTTAAGTGTTATTGATTCAAACCTTTCTTTGAAATATCAAGAATTCATCTGAAACTTGGAGGCAACGTACAGCTGTCTATAATTATCCTTGGCCACATTTCACATTTTGATCTTTCAATCAAAGTCAATTAACAAAGTAGCAGTTAGACCTAAAGAAAGTTGAAGGACTATGCTGATAGAAAACCATATTTTGGACAAAGGCTAGACAACTTGTTGAAATTGTTGTACAAACTCTAAAGCAAATGCATTTTCCCTTCTATTTACTCTCATTGTACATTTTATATGGAACTTGGGTTTCACATTGTTGCAATGCATTTGGATACTTTGATTATAAGGTCATAGTTTAGATCATTTTAAGTGTTATTGATTCAAATCTTTCCTTGAAATACGAAGGATTCATCTGAGTCTTATAGCCAATGTACAACTGTCCTATAGAGAGAGCTTTGGAACTAATGAGATGTCATCAAGGATAGAGGAATACTGTCAAATATTGTGATTATTGTCCTCATAGGCACACATGCAAAATATGGAATCATATAGAAATCAACTTAACTCTTCAATAATCCCATGAAACATAGTCTTTGTATGCATCCATGCATACAGGTTTGCATGTATATATGTGTGCATGTAATTATGTATATATGAATGCATGTATCTATGTTGCCATGTATGTATGTATGTATATAACAGATTACTGTTGCATTTGCTTTAAATTCTTTTTTTGTGGATTGCGTCAGCTAGCCATCCAGTCATATTGTGATTAAACAATTAAGAATAAGTGCTAAATAATTGAAGTAAAATGACCCCATTCAGTTAGCAGATCAATTTTTCTCGGCCCTTTACATGTTAACTTAGAGTTCTGAAGCTTTTGCTGTTCATTGGCAGTCTTTGAAGCTTAAATGTCACAGTATATGTAGCATTTTACCAAATAGCTCTATCATTCATGATGATTTAGGCAAGTTCATATTTCCTTACTCATCCTTGTATTGTCCCATATCTAAATAATTAGGCAATTGCTAGTTATCCTTGAAGTACCTGGCAATTCAAAGAAAGAAATGATTGCAATTAGCTTTGTGTGCATTTGAACTATTAATCAAAGGCAATTAACAAACTAGCCCTTGGAAAACCATGTTTGTGTTAATGTGTTCAATACCATGTATTTGTGCATGGGTGTATATGAATGCTATGAGTTGTGATTTCTACCATTATGTAGCGCTTACTATTACTTGTACAACCAAGCGATATGCAAGCAGAGTTCATAGTTCATAGCATCCAGTTACATTCAAGGACAAATACAGATCAAGGTTGTTAGCATCCTGATAAGAAAGATGATGAGATACATCCAATTAATGTATGTCACAACATCTTATAAACAATAATTCCTATCAAACGCAGATGAAACATGCACATTTCAACAAAAAAAATTGAATAAACAATACTAAAAGTAGTTTAAAATACGTATTTATAATCAAAGTACACAATTTCCTTAAAGCACTATGAAACCCTACTTGCATTTCTTGTATCAGACAGACTAAAAATCGAAAACCAATATTACTTAACTGCTCTATGGCAACATTGTAATTTGGATTCTACAACATTTCTTGACATATTTTTTTATAACCCCAAGATACAAAAACAGTAATGACTACATCTAACAGAATTTTTATGCTTGCTAGCAGGAAAAAGGTTTCTACTGCATTCTTTATGCTTCCATTGTTTGCATTTATGCCTATGAGGACAACAACCATGACTTTTAATAGAATCCATCTATGCTTTATGCTTTCATGGCAACGAAAAAGCTCAAAGCAACACACTGTTGACTGATTGTTGAAAAGCTCTCATTATCGCACACGTTGACATAATTTTGGTTCCAAAGTCCTTTTTATGGGACCACTTTGCAACAATTTAAAAAATACAAACTCTATAGGGCTCATATGCATGAAGTAAAATTAACAAGAGGATTTCTGCATAATACCTATCAAATGCAGATGAAACCTTTGCATTTCAACAAGAAATTCGAATAGATAATACTAAAAGTAGTTTAATATACGGATTTATGCCTACGGGGACAGCAACCATGACTTTTAACATAACCCCTCTATCCTTTATGCTTTGACGACAACAGAATAGCTAAAAGCAACACACTGTTGACTCACATGCATGAAGTAAAAAAGCAGTTTAAAATACGAGTTTATGCCTATGAGGACAACAACCACAACTTTTAACAGAAACCCTTTTACCCTTTATGCTTTGATGACAATGGAAAAGATCAAAGCAACACACTGTTCACTCATAGTTCAAAAGCTGTCATTATTACACGTGTTTAGATAATTTTGGTTCCAAAGCCCTTTTTATGGGACCACTTTGCAGTAGTCAATAATATATAGACCTTACAGGGCTCACATGCATGAAGTAAGATGGACAAGAGGATTTCTACATAATACCTATCAAACGCAGATGAAACCTTTGCATTTCAACAAGAAGCTCGAATAAATAATACTAAAAGTAGCTTACAATATGAATTTATAATCACAGTATAGCAATGTCTTAAAGAACTATGAAACCCTACTTGCATTACTGTTTGCATGCACCTTGTTTAAACATTTAATTATTGGTTCTTGATAATGGAATGAAATGAACTTGGACAAATGGAAATAGAATGACCCCATGGAATTGGAACATTAGTGTTTGCATGCCTTTACCATGATAGCATATTTGTGTGCATGAGACTTACTTGAATCTTAAATATCATAGTGTATGGGTACATGTATCAAGTAGCTTGGTCCCAGGCCTTGACTCTGCAGCAACAACATCTCCTGTGACTACACAAATCTGCAAAATAACAAAAAATGAAATGCTCAAAGTAATCACAATTCATCTCTAGTCACTAAAATCTATATTACATGATAAACAAGCAAGAACCTTTGAGTAGATGAAGGTCATGAACATTGAACCAATAGTAGGACAGTCACCACAACATTTAAGTAAACCTATGGTGTAGACTCCCTTTTCCATTATCAATTTTATTCCCAATTTCATCCATGAAGAACTTTGTCAACCTGTAGATCCTGCTATTAGCCATCACTTTGATCCATGATTTGCATTTCTTTCATCAATGAATTCCATATCTTTGATCCATGAAGAACTTCTCTAGCTTGTGCATCCATGTATTCTATATCTTTGATGATATTCTTTATGGATGAAATTGGGAATACAATTGATAATGGAAAAGAGAGTATTGAGCATAGGTTTACTTAAATGTTCTGGTGACTGTCATACTATTACTTCAACGTTCATGACCTCTATCTTCTAAGAAGTTCTTGCTCATTCATACCTTGGTAATTAAACCTGTGATATTGCATTGCATATGTCTCATGTTCTTCACCTTGAAATGTCCATACTGAAATACAGTAATAGAAAGTAATAAAGTAATTATAGCAATACAAAATAATTCCAATAAAAACTAATCAAGAGTAATACAAAATACTTTACAACACCTTGTGTATTACAACTGTCAGTGAGTTGTTGTTTTTACAACACCATGTGTTTTACAATATACAGTTTAACAAAACAGTAATCAAGAATTAAACAAAAAAAGATAATGGAAACTCAAATTCAATGTTTTAGTTTCCATTTCTCATTTAACAAGTCTTTCAACATCCTAATCAGATTCACTCTTTACATTTTATTTCTTTACTTTTCTACCCTCATTGCAATGGCAGGGGAACCATACGTGAAGCCACTGAATAACCCTTCCATTATTTGATGGAACTGGTGTGGGGTGATTTCATGAAAGCTCAAGTGTCATAGTATATGTGGCGTAGCAGCTAATAAGTCCATCTTACATTCTGCTGATGACAATTTAATTTGTCTCATCCGTTTCCGAACCATTAATCAAAGTCAATTAACAAACAAGTCAATGTTGCACTTGACTCATGCAAATTAAGTCAATTCTATCATTAATCATAGTGATAGCAAACAAATGCTTGTTAGATTATGTCATTGTTGAAACCCTATTTGCATTTTCTGGTTCCATGTACGTCGTTTAAACATTTAATTATTAGTTCTTGATAATGGAATGAAATGGACTTGGAAAAATGGAAATAAAATGGTCCCATGGCATTGGAACATCTATGTTTACATGGCTTTAACATGATAACAGATCTTCGTGCATGATACTTATTTGAAACTCAAATGTCATACTGAATGTGGCATATTAGCTAGTTGGCTTAACATGATAGCTTTCAAACAAGTTAATTCAGTGATCAATCAAGCTAGTTGGCTGATGAATTAATTTTGTTCCATGGTTGGTCATAGCCAATTATTGGAAAAGCTGTAAATGTCATGGATGAAATAATATGAATAAAATTCTAGTTTCTGGTTTACTTGAAATGCAATGAAAAAACTGTTATGAAGGCATAAGACAAGATTGTCTAACATATTGCCATTCCTTTATCTAATTTCTTTCGACACAAATGCTTTACACATTTGATTGCAATAGTAACGTGTCTACAAAAATGGGACAGTAAAGATCATAATTCAATAGCTTTTAGCGTGAGTATATATGTGTCCTGATACATATAAGCTCAATCTGGCATTTACGAAAACAGCTGCTATGTACAGTGAAAGAGCTTATTAGTGTTACTATATGCGATATCCATATAACAAAGTAAATTGGTACAAGGCTAGAGTGGCACATCCAAAAAAAACATGGACGCATGTATACGCAATTGCATACAGGGATACGTACAAGCTTAGATGAATAGTTAATTATAGTTAATTAAAAAACATCTCTGTACACCTAATCAATTAAACGAATCATGGCCATTCATATGCAAAAAAAAAGGAACTTCTTGAAAAAGGCTTTATAGACAAGGAAGCAAACGCAATTGTAAACCGAAATTGCAAAATCTTCGGCAATATCTTCCTTTTTGTTTCTTATGCTACAAATATTCAATAGCCTATAGCTTTCCAAATTAATTGTATCCCTTTGTCTATGTTGAAGCCATCTGTTTATTCTATTGCTTTTGCTATTATTTTCATGAAAGCTCAAATGTCATAGTATATTTGGCATAGCAGCCAATAAGTCCACCTCACATTTTGCTCATGACAATTTAATTTGTCCCATCTGTCTCTGAACCATTAATCAATGTCAATTAACGAACAAGTCAATCTTACAGTTAGCTTGTGCAAATTAATTCAATTCTATCTTTTACTCATTAATGAAATTAACTAACTAGTTTAACAAGATAGCTTTGAAACAAGTTAGGTCAATAATGAATCAAGTTGTTTGACTGATGAATCAATTGAGTTCAATAGTTAGTCATAGTAATAGCAAACAAATCCTTGTTTGATGATGTCATTGTTGAATTTGCTTGTGTGTCCCTGTCTGCACTTTTGCTATAGCTTGAAGCAATGATGCTTTGTGATTCAAGTATTAAGTGTAACTGGAAACCCTTTTTGACTTACATTTATTGATTTAGATCTGTTTGGAAACCATAGTTGCAGTGTTTCTTTACGCTCGATGCAAAACAACAATATAGTTAAAATGCATAGCAAAAGCCTATAGGGAACCATGTTTGCACTTGTGCATTTGGAATTCAAGAACCTATGATAAATAGACTGCTAGGTTAATCTGTTTCCAATTGATACTTGTTTCCATTGAATCTAAAAATAAACTGGCTGGTGTATTTTGATGTTTGGACTATTAGTATCCATTACACTATCATTGCCATCCATTGCAATTATAATTTTGGCAGTTATTTGCATAGATGTGTTTTCATGCATTGTGAAACCCAACTTGCATTTATGGGATAAAATGAAGCAAAATAGATAAAAGTAGCAATTTGTCGCCTTGAGTAACTTGTCTCTTGGTATTCATTCAATGAGCACAAGAGCTTTTGCTCTGTCACTGTAAACGTCCCCTTTCTATTGATAGAAGCTGTCAGTTTTCTAGCCTATGTCTTTGCTTAAATTTATTTGTATATGTCATCTTCTTCCAGACTCTCATTAAAAAAGGAATCTCCATATTCTACCACCAAATAAAATGCATTAACATCAAAGGAGTTTGAAATTGAAGATAACAAACCTAATAGCACTCACTTGGATAAACTGTTTATCTATTGTGACAATTTTATTGGCTCCTAGTATCAAGGCAAGAATACTTATGCATTTGGTTGAAATGCTTTTATTAGTTTCTGCTGGTAGGCAGAAATACTTATGCATTCGCCTGGAATGCATTTAACTGGCAGCATGAACCAATCACATTTCGCCATTTAATATATTGCTTTTTTTTTGTATAGTTTGAATTTGGGGAGCTATTCTATATATTGGAAAATTAGCATTTATCTATTTTTCTATTCGTCCGAGTAGCTTTATAAATCATTTTCGTTTTAAAAATTCAAGAAAATGCGAACGCATAAATTGATTAAATAAATTTAAGCAAAGGCATAGTTTAAAAGGTGGCGGCTAGAGGTACGTAATCCATGAATGCAGATTAAATGCATTAAAATATAACGAAACTGCGAGCGCATAAATTGATTAATTAAAATTAAGCAAAGGCATAGTTTATCAAACTGGCGGGTAGGCATACGGGATGCATGAATAAAAATTAAATGCATTGAATGTCACCTGGCTCGAGGTGAAGGCAGTGGAATCGCTTGGAGGCCACGCGTGGCCAGGGTACTTTGGTCATTTAATATAGAGAGTTAAGTTACTTGGTATGCATTTCTATTACTTTGTGTGTGTTGTTTTTTGTTCTTTCTAAGCTCTTGTTCTGAGGAAGAGTTTACAGCCACTAAGCAAGAGATCTTACGGTTGCAGGCCCCAGACCTAGAAACAAGCTACTTGAGATGATAATTTGTTACTCTCCATAGTTCCTTTCCATTCAATTGCATCGTGGGGCTCTGTTTCATAGTGCTTTAGTTCACTATCACAATCACTTTCTGCTTAATGTGTTAGTGCATGTATGTATGTATGCATGTTTCTATGCGCATATGCATTAACCTATGTGCATATCTATGTAGACATTTGTAGATGCATATATGCATGTATGCATGTGACTCTAGATATATCTATGCATATATGTATTTATGCATATATGTATGTGTGTGTAGATGCATCTATGTGTATATGCATGTAATCATATGGATGCATATATGTTTATGTCCATAGATGCATTAATCTGACTTTACATGGATGTATCTGTACATATATATACATATGTATACATATATGTGTGTGTCGATATGTCTTTTCTACGAAAGAGTTTACAGTGACAGGGCAAAGGTTGTCATGGTTCCAAAAAAGGGCACTTGCAGACAAGCTACTCCAGGCAATAAATAGTTTCTTTCATCAGTTTTCTTTTATTTTAATGTCCATAAGCACATTGGGTTTCATAGTGCTCAGCCTATGCTATTCTTCAGAGACTAGTCCCTTGGACAAGCATCTGTTAGCATGTCCCATAATAGGACCTTATAAACAATATGAGGGCAATGTGTTAAAATCACTTTACAAACTGTCAGGCAAATGCAATTTACAGATATAAGCTTAAACTCCACAATTGCTTTCATCTCTCTCGATGTCATTAAAGCATAAAGCAAAGAGGTTTTTTTCGCAACTTCTAATTTTTGTACTTTTACACGATAATTCAGTTTATTAATTAATGAATCAAATTATCTTAATTAATTAATTTTCTTTTTCCTTTTGTCATTTCATATCTAATTAATTAGATAACTGTTGAATAGTATTAATATACATAATAATTAAAACAAACAAATAATTATAACTATCCTTGTGCACATTTGACCAATCAAACAAACTCAATTAAAAGATATGATTCCACTTATTCACTGATAGTATTGGCATTCAATCTCCTTGAAAAGTCTTGAAAAAGAGGATTACTCAGACACCAATAAGGATTCTGATTTGTAACATTCCTATCCAAATCATCTTCATTGAATAAGATGTTGTGCCATACATTAATTGGATGTATCGCATCATCTTTCTTATCAGGATGCCAACAACCTTGGTTTGTATTTCTCCTTGGCTGTATCTAAATGCCATGAGTTATGAATTCTACTTGCATGTGGCTTCATTGCACAAGTAATAGTAAGTGCTACATAACGGTACAAAAAAAACTTATGCATATGGAAATGAAATGACCCCATTTAGTTAGAAAATCAATATTTATGTCACTTTCACTATTAAGTGATAGCTAGTTTGGCATTAAACAATAGCTAGAAATTGTTTTTACCATAACTTAACAATGCTAGCACAAGTCTCTGTTGTTTTTTGGCTTAGTATTGATTAGTTGCTATGGCCTATTTACACTTTTTAAGGTGCTTAAGCAAATATGGGATCTATTCCATTGATTGCTCTTAAAGAGTTTATGCCACCATTGCAATAACAAAATTACCCTGGTGCATGCATATGCAAAAAAATGTTCTATATAATAGGGTATACAAATAGAAATAAGTATTTAAAAATTATAAAAATGCAATTTGCATTTTAAGGAACAAAAGTTCTTACTTGGATTGTTTCTCGTTCAAATGAATCTACATAAGAATTTTCTTTTCTTTTTATCAATAGCATAGTATATGTCACTCACTGTACTCATTTGTCTAATTTGTCCTTGTGACAGGGATCAATGCTTTCAACTGTATTTAAACAACCACGCACAAACAACACTAGGAAATATTGCTTCTCCCTATCACAATTTGTACATTTCTACAAGTATACTTGATCATTCGATAGCAGATTAGAAGGTCAGTTTTCCAAATTGTCTTTTTGATTTTCTTGAAATGCAATTGAAATTCTTCAATATAATAACTGTATAAAGTTCTTTTCCATGTATTCATTTTGTCATCTTGTATTCCTCATTTCTTTGAACATTAATGATTTAGAGGGCTGTTTCCACATATACAACCAGGAAAATGCATTATCCACAATTGCAATAGTAATTTGTCTTTGAGCAATAGAACAGGTTTTGCTTATGTGTTAATATGTTATACTTCCTCTATACAATATCCATAGAATAGAATGAACTGCTAGCATGCAATTTTCAAAAACTTTTTACAGTTTCAAATAGCGTTTAGAGTCATAAGTCTTTGTTTTATGTCAACTGGTTTTTACCTATTTGCATATAAGGAAATTTTTTTCATAGGACTGCTTATAGCTGTGGCAAGTTGCTATGCAGTTTGCAAGTTAACGTACATTTATTCTTCCTGTTTTACAAATAAAATCCTACAAAGTTAATTTAAAAAGTTGACATGGCACATGAGTACAATGAATGATGTACTGCGTCACTTATAGACATGATGCAAAAATTTTCCATGGTCTTGCTTGCATGCAAAATGACATTAACCACAGTTTTTTTTTGCTCACATTGCCAATTTCACTATGTGCTTTAGACCTCTAAAGTAAAAGAAAATTGAGGAAAGAAGCTATTTATTGCCTCAAGTAACTCGTTTCTGGTTCTGGATACTGTAACTATAACAAAGTCTGCTCAATCGCTATAAACTCTCCCAGAACAAAGACTTATAGAATAGAAAAACAATATGCACAGAGTAATAGTCATGCTTAACAGCTAACTTGAGTCTATAACAAATGGACAAAGCAACCTGGCTATACATGTGCACCAAGCCATTCCAGCAGTTTCTCATCGACCCACATGCTATTTAATGCATTTACTTTGCATCTATGCACTGTGTGCCTGCACCTCTGAGTTTCAATCTCTTTTTTTAATTATTTAATCAATCTATGCCTTCACTTTTGCTCAATGGACCTATGCCTTTGCATTTCCCTCAAATTTTTTAAACACACATGATTTTAAAAGCTATTCCCACAAATAAGAAAAGCCATAGATCTTCTTTGATCAAACAATGCTTTTGCATTTCCCTGATTTTCTATAAATAGAAAAGATTTGTCAAACTATTCTCTACATGCCACTTGATTCATGTTTATCTGAATAGCCTTTAAAATCATTTGTTCTTTGAAAAAAAATTCAGTCGCTTGGAAGTACATAGCAACAAAGGAATCCAATAACACAAAACATTTAAATACCATAGATTGAGATTGACAATGTGAGCAAAAAAGATTCTTGTCGACCAATTATTGCATGTAAACAAAGCTACCTAAAAATATTGTTTTGTGTCTGTGGCACTCAAAGTATACATCATGCATTGTACTCATTTATCCACTTTGGCAATGTAATAGGAATAAGTACATACAATCCTGCTGGGGGACAATGGATAACAAGGTCAGGTTGAAGAATTAATACTATTTTCCCCTTGTGCTTCTATTCAATTGTTTGCTGTGTGATATGTTACGTAAGCTTTTGCTACTACTCAAGATCCATTTTCCAACATATATAGAGATTATTAACTTCCAAGATCCTCAACAACACGATTCATACTATCAAATGCTATTGAGTAAAAGCACATAGGCGACGATGTTAACAATTATAGATTTTGTAATCTAGATACTAGTGTTTGATGCTATTCATATCCAACATTTGCTATTCCCAAATACATTAGGTTACACGAAAAACAAAGAAAATGATAGACGTTGACACTTATGAGTTAACAAAGCGTCCCAGATATCAAACATTGACTACGTGCTTAAGAGCGAGGGACTTTGCAGATTGAGTTCTTTTGCATACAATGTTGGTGATTGTTTGTTTGACTCATTACAGCTATTGCTTAATAATCGTTACACATCAATTCAATTACGAAATGGAGCTATAGATTACTTCTTGAATTGCCTTCAAAACAAGGACAAAGAAGCAATAAAATCATACAACTATGAACTAGACCCTGATACTCTATATACATTGCACAAAGTACATGATCCACAAACATATTTCCACAGAATGCGATTATCTGCAAAGCCACAAGCAGATTGCACAGAGAGTGGATTGTGGGGTGACCTATTTTGCATTCACTGGATATCCAAATGGTTGAATATACAAATATCCCTTTGGTCAAGAACAACAGCAAGAAGGTACTTACAGTTCAATAGTTCTGATTACAAAGAATCAGTCTCTATACTATTTCATGACATAAATTCTTTAAGTGGACACTTTGAACCATTGTTAGAAATTGAAACACAAAACATAACTTCAAAACAGCCCATAAGTTCACATGAAATAAAAAAACTATGCCCAAAGTATCCTCAAATATCAAACATTGACAATGTCCTTAGATCTGAAGGCCTTTGTAGATTAAGCACATTTGCATACAATGTTGGCGATTGTTTGTTTGATTCGCTTCAAGTGCTACTTAACAACCAGTACACCTCAACTCAATTACACAATGGAGCTATAGATTATTTCCTGGCTTGCTTTGAAAAAAAGGACAAAGAAGCAATTAAATCATACAACAATGAACTGAATCCTGGTACTCTATATACATTGCACAAAGTACATGATCAAGAAACATACTTCTGCAAGATGCGATTGTCTGCAAGCCCATGCATAGACCATAGCAAACGTGGATTGTGGGGTGACTTGTTTTGCATTCACTGGATATCCAAGTGGTTAAAAATATAGATAAGCCTTTGGTCATTGACAACTTTAAGAAAGTACCTGGATTTCAATGATTCTAGATATACAAAATCAGTCTCTATACTGTTCCATGATACAAACCCTTTGGCTGGACATTTTGAGCCGCTTCTAAGAATCAAAGCCCAAAATCTAACTCGCCAATGCTCAACAAGCTTACTCCAACTAAAAAAGTTGATCAGAAATCGTCCACAACACAAAAATACTTACTTGACCAAGCCACATGCTTTGCCTAAAAACAAGGAAATTTTGATACCATTTGTCATAGCAAACAATTTTAAACATAAATCAACAATAAGACTTAATCACCTGAAGAACTTGATTAGAAAAGAAAAACAAAAAGAAAGTGTACCTAGCAGCCCAAAGAAAAAAAAAACATTGACACCAATAGAAATTTATAAAACAGCAATACAGGATACACCAAAACACCCATGTGTAATTTTCCAAGTGCTCTGTTTCAACAAGGACATCAGGATTTTCAAAGAAAAACAAAAACAACTATACTGTAAGCTACTACAATAAGATTCCTTACCATTCACAGATCTCATATGCAATGTATGCTACTTTGCATTGAAATAGTTCACTATTCCAAAGTATGCTACGCCACAGAAAATAAGAACTAACAGACCATTGTGCTATGTGCAAAATTTAACTCATCTAGAAGAACGACTTGTTTCACTTAGAATTGCATTTGCACAGATTTGGGAACTAGGATTCAAAACGTCTCAAATAGGCCTAACAGGTTCTATTATAAATGTCCTTATTGACATGAACATTGTACAAAGAGCATTACCACAATCAATTAACAACACACAAACAATTGATGTTTCATTGAAAAGACACTTAAAATACAAAAATGCATTTCAAAAAGGCATGGTGCACCCAAATGTCATCATGCAAGCTTTGACTCAATTAACAAGGACACCATTATACGAAATGCACGGAGTCCACATAAACCAAGATTGGCAAGAAGTTCTCCAATGCACTAAAGAAAACGAAGACAATAGTCCACAAAATACAAGTGAAACAGAATCAGACAGTGAAATGGAAAATGAAAACCCATCAGAAACATTGATACATGGATTCACTGAGTCTAGAAGTATCCATAACATGGAGGACAAGATTATTGAAATTGCACTTGCAGAGCACAAGTATCCAATTGGAATATTTAAGGACATCTATGCTGAAGAAATGAATTTCCCAACTTTATTCTTTGGCAAACCACGTGATAATGACATTGTAAAAGGCTTTACGCATCAGAAAATAGTACGTTGGGAGCTCTTACAGTCACAAAGACAGTTTGCATATCACACAACAAACATTTTTTTCAAAGCTATAAAGCTACTAATACAACAAGTACTGTCTACAATGACAGTAAGAATCCGCAAGGGCCAGTTAAAAGGGCGAAAGCTATTTGCGAAAGACGTTAAACACAAACCAAACCTAGAAAAAATTCTTAAATAGATATTGGATACGTTGATTTCAAAAGAATAAGAATCTCTCCAGACTATTCACAACAACTTAAGAAAAATGTATTTGCTATGATTCGACAACTAGGACCACCGACATTTTTCATCACTTTCTCTAGTGTTGAGCAAAATTGGGATCCACTAATTCAAACATTACAAGAGCTGCACAATCTACACCAATCAGCACAAAACTGTCAAGAATCTAATCACCCAACACACATTGACAAATTTGAACTAATCAAGAAATATCCTATCACTTGTGCACATTACTATAAACATAGAATCAATGCAATAAAAAAATTGATACTTACAGATGACTCTTTCTTTGGAAATGTCATTGATTACTTCTCAGTCACTGAGTTCCAAAATCGAGGAAATGAACATGATCATTTCCTCATATGGGTTAAAAATGCACCAATCTACACAGAAAATAACAACACGAACGTCATAGCTTTTGTTGATAAGTATATTACCTGCAACACTAAAAATTTGGAACCTCCTTTGGCAATGCTACACAAACACCATCATACAAAGAAATGCAAGAGATCAAGAAAACAACTTTGTAGGTACAATTTCCCTTTCCCACCAATGCAAAAGTCAACTATACTTTTACCAATACTCCAAAAGACTGAAGCGATGACTGCAAATGCCACTTATATCTTTTCAAAACTCCAAAAAGCAAACTATGACGAAACATTCACTTTTCAAATGTTCTTAAAAGAATTAAACTTAAGTGACAATGAATACATTGAAGCTTTGAGCTCAACATTAAACAAGGCTACGCTTTTCTTACAAAGAAAACCATCACAAATATGGAACAATAGTTTTTCAAGGAAAATTCCAGATCTTTGGAAGGCTAATACAGATGCACAATTTGTCCTAAATGCATATGCTGCTGCTATGTACTGTAGCTCATATATTGCAAAAGTAGACAAGTCAATGACATATGCATTCAAAAGAATACGTACAGACCACAAGCAAGATAATATTGATGCAATACGAATGGTAAGTAAACTTGGAAATGCCATGCTTAACTTGCAACAAATGTCATCACAACAAGCTGCACATATTGTTCTATCATTGCCATTAAATTACAGTTCAAGAAAATGTATATTCATTGATACGCGATCTGACAATGATCGCACATTTATACTCAAATCTGTTAAACAATTGAGCAATGAGCCAGATGAATCAGAAAATGTTCTTGCAAAATCTATTATAGACTACTATTTAAAACGCCCTGAAACAATGGTGGACATATGTCTTGCAGAATTTGTTTCAAGATACAACAAATACGGTGCTACAATTGAACCAAAGGCCAAACCCAATGTTATACGGTTTATCAATTTCAACAAACACTTTGATATAGAGAATCATTGTAGAGAGCAATTGGTTCTCTATGTTCCATTTACCATTAATGAGCATACACTCAAACAAAACTTTGACTCTTGGGAACATGCATACATGTACCATGGACAAACCATTCAAACAAACAGTGCAAAGTTCATCCACAGCCAAACTCCGCATGGGGTGACATTGACAAAGCTATAAATGATCTTCAGTCTCTTGAAGATGAAAAGCTCATTGACCTGCCAATGCAAGCAAAGCTTTCCCAGAAAGAACTATATGACATTCAAACAGACCTTCCAAACATAGGTCATTCTAACCCAAATACCACGTACTCCAATGGATTTCAAATTACAAAGCACCCACAGATTATAGATAACAATGAATACTACAAGTTAAGACGAATGTTAAATAAAGAACAACAAGCAATTGTTAAGGATGTTCTCATAAAAAAGATGAAAAATCCACAAAAGCCATTGCACTTGTTTTTGACTGGAGGAGCTGGAACAGGAAAGACTTTTACAGCAAAAGCCATCTACCAAGCTCTCATTCGCATGTATAGCAATTTTGTTGACAATAATCCAGACAAACCCAAGGGCTTATTAACTGCATATACAGGTAAAGCAGCATATAACATAGGGGGATTCACATTACATTCAGCATTTCACATACCTTTTAATACATCAGAATTCCTGCCACTGAACACTGAAGTACTTGACACTATGTCAAAGCACTATGATCAATTGTGCATACTTCTTATAGACGAGATATCATTAGTTGGCTCAACATTTCTATGGTATATTGATAGAAGACTACGAGACATAATGCAAATGCCTACAGCATACTTTGGGAACCTTGATACCATATTTTGTGGTGACCTTTACCAGGCACAACCTGTCCTTGACTCTGTGGTTTTTGAAAATAGGCCTACTCCAATTGAATTAATGCCTTATAGTTTCTGGAAAGACCACATAAAATGCTATTCATTGGTGACTACCATGAGACAAAAAGATGAAATATTTATTTCAATTCTTAATAGACTACGAGTAGGCATTCAGACAACTCATGACATAGACTATATCAACAAAATTTGCTTTCGTCCTGTACCATTAGATCCATTGCTTCCGCACCTTTTCTATAGGAAAATAGACGTTCAAGCACATAACAACAAAATGCTATCAATCATTCCAACCCAAATGGTTGTGCTGGATGCGATAGATGAAGTTAACGAGGACCTTAATGCAATACGAGTGTACAGTCACACAATGACACTTCCATCACAAATATGCTTGAAACCAAACATTCTTGTTGAGCTTTATGCAGGCAATTACAATGTTCAAGATGGCCTCGTCAACGGTTCAGATGGAATTTTTAAAGCATATACATCACAAAACAATATTGATATTGTTTGGATTAAATTTAATGACCCATCAATTGGACATCACCAGTGCACAAAACTAGCACATTGCTATTCTACTATCATTGACAAAGACTGGGTGCCTATACAACGCATTGCTAGGCCAATCCAGAAAATAACAATAAACAAGAAAATTACAACTAGAAAACAATTCCCAGTACAAGTAGCATGTGCACGAACCATTCATCGATCCCAAGGATTAACAATGGAGGCCTTGGATTTTGATCCCATAGGCGTTAGACAGCATGGACTAACCTATACAGCTCTGTCATGAACAAAATCAGTAGAATCATTATTCCTGTTACAACCTTTAACCACAAAAAACTTCAAAGTTAAAGAAAAAATACAAATAGAAATGTCTCGTCTTCAGACATGTGCACAATGGCAACTTGATAATCTAAACACATGTTCAAAAAAAAAATCACATTTGCTCCTATGTACATTGAACACTCGTAGCTTAAAAGCACATGCAGAAGACATTGTCAATGACTATGGCATAATGCAATCTGATATCCTATGTCTCCAAGAAACACATATGCATCCCTTTGAGCTAAATACCTTGCTGCATAATTTTAATAGCTTCTCTATACATAACATACATGGCATAGCAACTTTAACCAGGAAACATTTGCTCTTGTCAAATACAACACAACATAAAACTTCAAATATTGAAGCTATCACATTGACAGTAATGCTATCTAACAATGAACTCAATGTTTGTAATATTTATGCAAGACCTGCAACTACCATAGATGAAGTAATTGCAATCTTGCAAATAATTATGGGGTCCACAAATTCAGAAAACATGTTGTACATTTTAGGTGATTTTAATGTCGACATGTCTTTAGAAAGCAGAAGCAAAAAAATGCTTCACAATTATATGCACTAGAACAACATACAATTTATGTTGAACCAACAACACAACATAGGCAACTCAGTCATTGATCACGTTTGGTCCAACACATCTACAAATATATGCTCTACCTATATATCAGAAGCATATTGGACTGATCACAATCCAATTTTCCTAAAATTGCATGTTGCACAATAGACAAATTCAACTTTATAGAACTTATAGCCTTATATCACCTTTATGCATTGCAATGTCTTTTCCAATGCTATATCCATTATTTGCAGGAGATCTATCGATGAAACTAAAAGACAGTCAAAGTAATTACAAACCACACAAGAAGAATCCATACAACGGTAAAGTGCTCATAGTATTATTCCTTCATTCTCATTCGCCCAAATCACAAATATTCAAATAACATTGTTCCAATTCTTTGCAGGACACCAAAAGATGTATCAAAAAGACAAGCCAAACAGGTGCAAATTGCACAAGAAGAGTTAGCACAATGGTAAAGTACTTCGTTCTACAATGAACCGTCATTTGCCCAAGTTGCTAATATAAAATTAGCATTTTATTGACATTATCCTTGTTCCCTGTAGGACAAGAGTCAAGAAACCTAGAATTGTTTCAATCGAACAGCTAAATGCAAGAAGAGCTGGAGACACCTTCCAGGGTGATGTCCCTGTTGTCTACAAAGCAACATTGGATAAGGCCAACAAAACACGGGAAATGCTACGTGCCGATCTGACAGATCACAAAGCATAAACGACAATCACGTTAAATGTTAGTGGAAACCTTGTGTATCAACATGAGCCTAAAATAGTCCCGGGATCAGCTATTTCAATCTTAGATTTCCAAGTTGCACCTAGGACAGATTATGACAGAGGTGACTGTGATTGCATTTTGATTTTAATTGACATAAACAACACTGAAAACATCCCCCGCCTCTGTCAAGAGTACAAATTCATCCCAAGTACAACTATCAGCCAATTGCTAACAACTGTAAATGAGTACCCAGCTGGCACAATAGCTGCGCTGGTAGTTGGTGCCAGAAAAATGGGTGCCCAATTTGCAATTGACATCAAAGATGGCCACACTGACATAGATAGGGCACAGGTACTTCGGTCTACAAAAATTTTACCTTTTCTTTCAGTTTCAAGCTTTAAATGTTTTGCAGTCGTCTCTATAACAATTTCTGGAACAAAATCTAATCCTCTCATTGAATTGCAGTTGCTATTACGGTCAACATATGAGCAACAATACTTTGCACTCGAAGACCAATTGCATACAAATAAAACACCTGCAATGCTTTTCAAGAACGTTGTAAGAAAAACAGATCAAAAGAACACATTTCACACATGTCGATCAACATTCATCTGTACCTTGAATGACAAAAGAAGCTTGGAAAAACTCAACAGCCTACTACATTCAACTTTCAAGGTAACAACATTCTTTTTAAAAAAATCTAGTGCATCCAAACTTGTATTTTTGTCTCCTCTAACAATTTTGAACCATATTCTATAGGTTTCTAGTACTGTAAAAGCAGCAAATGCATTTTCCAATCCATTTCATGCATGTTGCCCAAAATGCAAATTCAAATTTGTTGCTTATGGCACACTCCAAGAAAAAACTGCTCACTGCAAACAGTGCAACCAGCAAGTCAATTATACATTCTGTTTACAACTTAAAACCACCATAACAACTTATGACAATCAAACAATTCAGTCTTCAATTGACCAGGCCACCATGCACCGTCTATTGCTCACACTGCAAAGGCTCAGCTATGAAGACTATATTAAGGACAAGTCAGCAATGATATTCATCCTATGGGACTTCGGTGCTGAAGGACATTTTAGCCTTGACCAAAACAATGCCATTGTCGAAGCCATTTGCATTGACAAATAGACAGGAAACACCGCCAGAAGGTAATAAAGTCATTCATATGTAAACTTTTTTTCTTTTGAACCAGTACCTCAAATCACTATCCATACAAACTATGTTTCTAATACATAGCATTTTGTTGGCTTTACAGGAAACTAGGAATAGAGGACCATGGATTTATATTGTTCAGACTTTTACTTTTTCACCTTTCCATGCTCCAAGACATTTCACTGGTTCTCACATGTTAAAGACATCTTTGGTTTTAAAATACTCTATTGCTATTATACATTTAGACACTTCTATAGGTTACTATGTTAAAGTCTTCTACAATATGGACATCTGAAACTCTAATTTTCTTTTTGCACCTATGAAGACAATGGTTCTCTATGTACATCTGACATATATGTTCAATAATTATTATCCTTCTATGCATAATGTCATTCAAACTATATAGTTTAAATGTTCCCTTTTGCATTCTGTCCTTCCTAGCTTTTCCAATATTTGCTTTCTGATTCTTACGCTTTCAAGAATTTATGGTCACCAATTAGAAGTTGTTATGGTTGCACACTCTAGACCCATTAACAAGTTACTTGAGACAATAAATGGTTATTTTCCTTTGGCTTTTTTCATTTTTATGCTCTTACTGCAACCAAGTCTCGCCCCTGCTTTTATGCATTGTACTTTATAGTCACTTTTCCATCATGCATCCTAATGTATAGAGTACACTCCTGTATACACAAATCCGTATGTTGCTTTCGCTGCATATATGCGTATTGACATGTATATATGCTTCTATGTCCATATGCACATATGCACATATTCATGTGTCCATGTATTCATCTAATCTTCTACGTATCCCTGTATGCAACTGTGTATACATGCGTCCATGTACTTATGGATCTGTCACTCTAGCCTTGTACCAATTTATAATGTTATATGGATAACACATATAGTAACACTAATTAACTGTTTCACTGTACATAGCAATTGTTTTTCATGAATGCCAGATAAGCTTATGTGTATCATGATACATATATACTCACACTAAAAAACTACTGTTTTATGATCCCTATTGTCCCATTTTCGTAGACATGTTACTATTGCAATCATGTTCAAAGAAATTAGATACAGGAATGGCAATATGTTACACAACCTTGTCTTATGCCGTTATAGCAACTTTTTCATTGCATTTCAAGAATACCAGAAACTAGAATTTTATTCATATTATTTCATCTATGGCATTTATAGCTTTTCCAATAATTATTACAAGCATAGAGTTCAGTGTTGAATAGTTCTATTGTTCATGTGATAGCTACAACATTGTTCATGCCAAATTGCATTATCTGGTAAACTTAACATGCAAAAACCAAAGTGTCCATTGTGAACACTTGTTGCATTCCATGGGACCACATTTCTTTGACAAGTTTTTTTGAACAATTCGCTTCCCTTCTATATGTTTCCATATTTTGCATATGTGCCTATCAACACATTAACTATAACAGGTCACAAAATTCCTTTATCCTATATGCTTTCATCATAGCAAAAAAGCTCAAAGCAATTGCAGAATCTAGGTTTTTACAACACAAGCTTACAGAACACAAAAACAACACACACAAAGTAATAAAGATGCATAGCAAGTGGCTTAACTCTATATTGAATGACCAAAGTACCCTGTCCATGCATGTTCACCAAGCCACTCCAGCGCGTTCACCTCCAGCCAGATGTCATTTAACACATTTAGTTTGCATTCATGCATTGCACTTACATTTTCCTGATATTTAAATGCATTTAATTTGCATTCATGGATTATGTACCTCTAGCCACCAACTTTTAAACTATGCCTTTGCTTAAATTTATTTAATCAATTTATGCATTCGCATTTTCCCGAATTTTTAAAACGAAAATGATTTATAGAGCTACTTGGACGAATAGAAAAATAGAAAAATGCTAATTTTCCAATATATAAAATAGCTCTCCAAATGCAAATTGTACAAAAAAAAAGAAGTAATATGCTCAATGGGAAAATGTGATTGGCCAATGTTGCCGGTTCAAAGCATTCCGGGCAAATGCGTAAGCAAATTAAAAAAACGTTCATAGGAAAGAGCTTTTGATTATGAATCCATATGCATACTTTGATTCAAACTAGTGGTTGAAGGTGCATAATCCACTGATGCAAGCTCAATGCATTGAATGGCATCTGGCTAAAGGAAACGCTGTTTGCATTGCTAGTTACTCTTTGAATATATAACAAGGTTCAAGGAAAAAACTCTCATTACCACACATGTTGTCATAATTTTCGTTCCAAACCTCTCTTTATGAGACCGCTTTGCAGTAATAAAAAAAAATACAAACTTTACAAGCCTCACATGCAACCATGCATCTTGCTCGCAGATACACTTCTACATGTATCCATGTGTACTGCAATACATGTATCTATGTGCACATGTAGCCATGGATATATGTATCTATGCAACTTCATATGCAATCCATGGATATTTCCATACATGTATATTTAAGCATTTATGTATCCAGCTATGCATCTATCTATCTATCCATGCTACTATGTTTCTATGTATTCTTCTACTTGTTGATGCATCCATGCATATATGTATGTCTTTCTATGTGCAAATGTATACAGGCATCTATCCATATATGTGTCAATGTATCTATGAATACATCTATCCATAGATACATGTATTTGCGCATCTATGGATACCATGATAGATGTCCACATCCATGTATCTATGGATACATGTATCAAGTACCTTGATTCCAGGTCTTGACTCTACAACAACATCATCTCCTGTGACTACATAGATCTGCAGGATAACAAAAAATCAAACACTCAAAGTAGTCACAATGCATGTCTAGTCACATAGATCTATATTACATGATAGATCCACATTCTGTTTAATGCATTCACTTTGAAACACAATCAAGAAAACAACTAAATACTACTTTCCAAATTAAAAAAAACAACTTTGGAAACATCAACTTCCAGAATTAAATACCAATATGCACAAAGTCATCATATTACTCTAACTAGATGACTATGAACTACATGTTACCTATGCAATCTAAATTCTAGAGATACATACCATCCTTACGCACCTATGCACAAATACATACTGTCTAACATATATACATAATTACATGTACACATATACACATGCAAACCTCTATACATGGATGCATACAAAGACTATGTTTCATGGGATTATTAAAGAGTTCACTTGCTTTCTATATGGTTCCATACTTTGCCTGTGTGCCTATGAGTACAATAATTACAGTATCCAGAACCAGAAACCAATTACTTGAGGCAATAAATACTTTCTTTCCTCAGTTTTCTTTTACTTTAGAGGTTTAAAGCACATAGTGAGATTAGCAATGTGAGCAAAAAAAAATTGTGGCACACTTGCTCATTCCTTCCAAAGCTCTCTTTATAGCACAGTTGTGCATTGCCTCCAAGACTCAGATGAATCCTTGGTATTTCAAGAGAAGATTCAATTGGATAACACTAAAAATGATCTAAACTATGATTTTATAGTCAAAGTATCCAAATGCATTGCAGCAATCCGAAACCCAACTTCCATTTAACATGTACAATGAAAATAAACAGAACGAAAAAATGCATTTGCTTCAAATTTTTTAAAGCAATTTCAATAGATTGTCTAGCCATTGTCCAAAATATAGTTGTCTATCAGCATAGTCCTTGAACCTTCTTTAGGTCTGACTGCTACTTTGTTAATTCATTCTCATTGAAAAGTCAAAATGTCAAATGTTCCCAAGGATAATTATACTTATTTATCTCTTTTAATTGTTGTATATTCAAAGACTAATTAGCAATCCAAACAGCCTCCCCTTTAGTCAAATGCAATTCAATGCATTAATTTTGTATCAATGAATTGTGTACTTTCAGCCACTAGTTTTAATCGAAGTATGCATATGGATTCAGAATCAAACTCTCAAAATAAATGCATATATAAATGTGTCTTTTTCTTCATTTCATAATGTATCTATGTATCCATAGGTGCAATCATGCATATATCGATTTGTGCATATATCTTGTTATCTCTTTATGCATCTGTCTATATATGTATGGTTGTATCTATGGGTACATGTATACCTTGATTTATGTATATATGCACCTATGAATTGCATACACACATCCATGTATATATGCATTTGTCAATAACTTGCATGGATACATGTATATATGCATCTATGGACTCTTGCACCCATGTATATATGATAGCTCATTGGTTCCAAAGCTCTCTTTATAGGACAGCTGTGCATTGCCTCCAAGACTCAGATGAATCCTTCATATTTCAACAAAAGATTCGAATGGATAACACTTAAAATGATCTAAACTATGATTTTATAATCAAAGTATACAAATACATTGTAACAATGCAAAACCCGACTTTCATTTAAAATGTACAATGAAAATAAACAGAAGCAAAAATGCATTTGCTTCAAAGTTTCTAGAGCAATTTCAACAGATTGTTTAGCCATTGTTCAAAATATGGTTTTCTATTGGCATAGTCCTTGAAGTTTCTGTAGGTCTCACTGCTACTTTGTTAATTGACTTTGATTGAAAGGTCAAAATGTGGAATGTCCCCAAGGATACTTATACTTGCTTATCTCTTTTAATTGTTATATATTCAAATATTGCTTAGCAATACAAACAGTCTCCCTTTTGGTCAGATGCCATTCAATGCATTAATTTTTTCTGATTGAACTATGTACCTTCAGCCACTAGTTTTAATCAAAATATGCATATGGATTCACAATCAAACACCCAAAGTAAATGCATATATAAATGTGTCTTTTTCTCCATTTCATTATGTATCTATGTATCCATAGATGCAGCCATGCATATAACGATTTATGCATATCTTGCCATCTCTACATGCATCTGTCTATATATGTATGACTGTATCTATGGGTGCATGTATACATTGATTTATGCATATATGCGATTGCATTTTCCTGATATTTCAATGCATTTAATTTGCATTCAAGGATTACGTATCTCTACTCGCCAGTTTTATAAACTATGCCTTTGCTTGAATTTATTTAATCAATCTGTGCGATCCCTTTTCACTGATTCTCAATAACAACAATAATTTATAGAACTATTCAAATAAATAGAAACAACTAAATGCTAATTTTCCAATATTGATTTATCAGAATAGTGCTAGTTTTCCAATATAACAAAATTAAAATTTATATGTTGCCATAGATTTATGCATATTGTCCATACATGCATATATGCATATATTCCTTCATTCATATTTGCATATTTATATGAATACATCTTTCCATGTAACATATGCATTTGTACCTATATCCAAATATGCATACATCCATGTATACATGTGTCTGTTGATGCATCCATGCATATATCTGTGATTAGCTCTACGTATTTCTCTCTCCATGTATTTAATGTTCTCCACTCCATCAACATTTACATGTTCTCTATTTTATGTTCTTCCATATTTATTTTTTCCATAGTATATGCATAAGAATTTCCACTTTGTCTTTTGTTTTGACTCTTCTATCCATAAATATCATTATATTTTTATATCCACTTTTCTATTATTGCATTTCGAGGAAGCTCAAGGATCTCAGTACCTTGTTCAGTATGAAGGAGAGTGAGAAATGCAACATGGGTCTTTTTTCTGTGTTTATATTGACGGACTCAACCCTATGATGATTTTTAAAAGCATAACCAATACCAAACTAGACATTCTTCCACCCCTTGTTGCAAGAAATAATCACTTCATACCCTATTGATTCCATCTATTTCCATTTCCACCCTTGCATGTCCTTTCTTCTCATATCAAATACATTTCAAAATCCAGTTATTTGCTTGTGTTGCCTCATACCAATGTGTTGTGTTCCTTTTTTCACTAAATCCAGCTCTCTCATTGAAATTTTAATTTCTTGCATTTAATTGTAAGCATATAACTTGCAAACGAGAAATTCATACCATTTACATTCGCATTCATTCTCAGATCCACCATCCCATATCCTTGCCTCCCATGTCAAATACTTTTCATAACTTATTCATACACCTTATTTGCATCTCACCCTTTTCTCAATTCACTCCCTTTGTTCCACTCACATAATTCATTCTTCTTTTTAACATTCACATATCTTTATCTATCTACACCTCAAATATACCTTCATCCATCACAACAAAATCCACACCATACCAAACAAAGAAAAAAGATGAAGAAAATATCAAGGTTATGCAAATAAACACTGAGGGCTTCAAAAATGACACTCATAACATACAGTTGT
This sequence comes from Sequoia sempervirens, assembly GCA_007258455.2. Lineage (NCBI taxonomy): Eukaryota > Viridiplantae > Streptophyta > Pinopsida > Cupressales > Cupressaceae > Sequoia > Sequoia sempervirens. The sequence goes on along the minus strand of VDFB02109042.1, from coordinate 72,639,658 downwards.
ATTCAAGAGTTATTTTCATAATGTCTTTTCTGAACCTTGTTTATTACAGATCCCTAAAAGCGCGTATAATAGTTTCTTCAAGCCTTTCATGTGTAATCAGATATAACAAATATTTACATGTTTCCATGCATTCATATGCATCATTAGGTATCCTTTATACAATTGTTCAAAAAACAATATTGTATATGTTTCATATGAAAATTCTCCCTAGAATTTCTCGCTTTATGCATCCATGCATTTATAGATTGTTCTTTGTGTATCAAATTATATATTTATGCACTCCTTCGATATATGCTTTGCTGGTATATAATTTGTTTTCCCTGTTTTCCTTTCGCTTGCTACTGCAAATGGTACTTGAGCATCACTATGCTTTCCCATATTTGTATTTCTACTTCATTTTACTGTTTTCCATTCAAATTTCTCATTCACATGTCATGTATTATTTTCACTCTTTGCATTGTGTGCACATGGATACATGTATACATGCATACCTCAAGCATTGTTACAAATGTTTAAGATTATTTGCATTCAATACTTCAAACAAAATAATAATACATTTTTTGCTTCCTCGATAAGGTCAAAAAGGAAATTTGTTACTATAAATGTAGACATGCACACATGTAAAGGTAATAATGTTTATTGGTGTTTCTCTTTTCACTCTTGCATCCTTAAATATCATTAGATTTTTATATCTATTCATCTCTTGTCACATTTCAAGGAAGTTCAAGGATCTTGGAACTTTGTTTAGTCCAAAGGAGAGTGAGAAATGAGACACCAGTCTTTCTTTTCTATTTGTATTGAGACACTCAGCCCTATGATGATTTTAAAAAGCATAACCAATAACAAAATAGACATTCTTCCACCCTTTCTTGGAACAAAAGTTCACTTCATACCCTATCGAATCCACTTAGTTCCATTTCCACCCGTGCACATAATTTCTTCTCAAATCAAATACATTTCAAAATACATTTATATGCTTCTCTTGCATCATACCAATGTCTTGCATTCCTTTTTTTCCTCAATCCAGCTCACTCTTTCAAATTTTTATATCTTGCATTTAATTTTAAGCGTATAACTCGAAGATGACAAATTCATATAATTTACATTGCATTCATTCTCACATCCAATTTCACATATTGTTCCTTCCCATATCTAATACTTTCCATAAGGCATTCATATACCTCAAGCATTGTTACAAATGTTTAAGATTATTTGCATTCAATACTTCAAACAAAATAATATTACATTTTTGCTTCCTCGATAAGGTCAAAAAGGAAATTTGTTACTGTCAATGTAGACATGCACCCATGTAAAGGTACTAATGTTCATTGGTGTTTCTCTTTTCACTCTTGCATCCTTAAATATCATTATATTTTTATATCTATTCATCTCTTGTCACATTTCAAGGAAGCTCAAGGATCTTGGAACTTTGTTTAGTCCAAAGGAGATTGAGAAATGAGACACTAGTCTTTCTTTTGTATTTCTATTGCGACACTCAGCCCTATGATGATTTTAAAAAGCATAACCAATAACAAAATAAACATTCTTCCACCCTTTCTTGGAACAAAAGTTCACTTCATACCCTATCGAATCCACTCATTTCCATTTCCACCCGTGCACATCATTTCTTCTCAAATCAAATACATTTCAAAATACATTTATATGCTTCTCTTGCATCACACCAATGTCTTGCATTCCTTTTTTTTCTCAATCCAGCTCACTCATTCAAATTTTTATATCTTGCATTTAATTTTAAGCGTATAACTCGAAAATGATAAATTTATATAATTTACATTCCATTAATTCTCACATCCAATTTCACATATCGTTCCTTCCCATATCTAATACTTTCCATAAGGCATTCATATACCTTACTTGCATTACATGATTCTCTCAATTCCTTCTCTTTGTTGCACTTACATCACTCATACTTCTTTACCACCCTTACATATCTTTATCTATCTATACCTCAAATATACCTTCATCCATTAGAACAAAATTCACACCATACCAAAGGAAAAATTGAAAAAAATATCAAGGTTATGCAATTAAACACTGAGGGCTTTGAAATTAACTATGACAACATAGAGTTGTAATCAGGACTTCCTTTGAAAACATTTTTTGCTATATTCTGTTTATTGTAGATAACTAAGAGCACATAACACAGTTTCTTGGAGGCTAAAATGTATAATCAGCTTTCATAAATATTTACATATATCCATGCAATCAAATGCATTGTTGGATATTCTTAATACACTTGGTCAAAAAACAATAATGTATCATTCTTTTGTTTCAATCATTAATGTTCTTTTTATATCTGTCAAATGCAAAGAGTTCTTTTCAAAACGTCTTTTCTAAATCCTATTTCTTACATATTCCTAAAAGCACATATGACAATTCCTCCAAGGCTATAATGTATATTCAGATTTCACAAATATTTACATGTATCCATGCATCCAAATGCATTATTAGCTATACTTTATAAACTTGTTCCACAAACACTAATGTATTGCTGCTTTGTTTCAGTCAGTAATGTTTTTCTAGTTCTTGTTTACATTGCAACTTGTTTCTAACATTTCTAACTTTATGGACACAGGCATATATAGATTCTTCTTAACATACCAAGTTAAATGGGCACATGTACACATCCGTGCATGCATATGTCTTTACATGGATCCATATTTTAATGCTTTCCTTTCATATATGCATTCATACTAACTAGTTTATTTATCTTGTTTTCTTTCATTTAATACTGCAAATGCAATTTCAGTCTCATCACGCTTTCAGGCTTGCTCAGGTGCCAACAATGCTTTTCACTCTCCTATGCATTCTGTGCACGTCGCTAAATGTCTACATGCCTCCATGTATACTTAATGCTTCAAGCATTGTTACAAACATTATAAGAATATTTTACTATAAATTATTATAATAATTTAATGTTTAGATGCAAAGTGCTACAAACATGTTGATTATTTTACTGTACCTACATTTTATCTTACCTAATAAAATTCTTTATATCTTTCAAATTATTTTTTTGTTTAAAATGTATATACTAAAAAAAATTCATTCGTAATTCATTAACAACATTCAAATCTAATTTATAATAAAATCAATACCTTTGTACAATTTCATCTAAGAATTTATCGTAATATTTATTTCACTTATTACATTTTCATAAGTTAAACTATTACATTTTATGTTATATATACACAAATTTAATATTAGGTAGTAACGTTCTTTATTATATTCTTGCAAATTACTTATTGTTAATTATATAAACACAAATTTTAATTCATATTACATAAACAATATTCAAATCTTATTTATAATAAAATCAATAGCTTTCTAGTCATTCATCTAACAATTTACTGTAATATAATTACACTGTTCTATACACAAAAATATCTTATCATATTGCATAGACATGATTTAAATCTTATTTATAATAAAATCAATAGCTTTATATAATACTAATCTTCATACTACATAAAAAAAAACATTCATTAATCTTGCAAAACTTTATACTCAAATGAGCTACCCCTATCAATCTTCCACCTAACACTACTGTTTCTATTAGCACTTGCATATTGTAATATGATAAACTAAAATAACTCAATTGTATAAATTAACATAGCATGTGTTCTACAACAATACACTAAACATAATTTTATTTACAAATAGACATACAAGCAAAAAAAAGAAATGTGGTAAGACTTTGTTTCACCATGCATATTAAAATGGGGCATGTAAAGAATGCATTTTCCTTTTTTGCCCGCACACATATTTTTTTTTACATAGTTGCAAATGATATTTGATGCTTTAGAAATATCTCTACATCAAAACTTTGTTCCATTTAAAATGACTCATGAATTTTTCAACCAAAACGTTTTCTAGAAAAAAAATAAAACAAAAACATTGCACTAGTCATAAATAGTTTATTTCTCCTGCTCTCTTTCATTTAATACTATAAATGCGAGCTGCGTTTCCTCCTGCTTTAAGACTCTTTCACATGCCAACTATGCATCTCACTCTTCCGTGCATTGTGCGCACGTGGACACATCTATGCGTATATGTCTCATGCATTACAAATTTTCCCGATTGTTTGCATTCAATAATTAATACAAATTAATAATGCATTCTTGCTTCCTAATTAAGATCATAAAGAATCTTCCATCTCACAAATGTATACATACACACACAAAAAAACAAGTATTCATTGGCATATCTATAAAAAACTCCACGTATACATGATACTCATAAAAAAAAAAAATTCCCTTGCATCCGTCTACACGTGTTGCCATTTCGCATGTCCCTATGGACCACGTTCCGCATGCATCCTACAAATTTTAAATACATTTATATTCCTATTTGCTCTCTAAAAACTTTTCCTAGCTCATAGCTACATAGCTTTTACCTCTTGACAGGAACTCGACACTTGCGTCACTTGTTTTAATACATATCTTTAGATACTTATCTAAATTTACTTCTTTATCTAAATTAATTTAACTATTGCATATATATTATCCTCATTCCAAATCTTCTTTGAAAGAGAATAATCAAAATAAAATATTGAGTCAATTGTCTAAGATTGTGTTTGGCCTTGTTAAAAACCTTCCATTCTACTCAAACTTTGGAAAGACACAATTATTGCTCTGCTGGAATTCGCGGCGGCGTTATAAAAAATTCAACAGAATTTCTTAATCTTGGTGTCAACGGATTAAAAATAAAAAATAAATATTAAGAGAATGTTTATAGCCAGTAACACAATTAGTGCTCCGCGGGAATCAGAGAAGACGTGCGTTACAAAAAAATTCAGTAGTATTTCTTAATGTGCAATTCAATGAGAATACATAATGGAATAATATCTGTAGATAATCCGGGTGTCAGTCAGACGAAGACCCACTTGACGTCTTAATATACAAGGGAAGGCAAAATTTCGAATCTATGCTCTTAGCAGAAATATATTTCAAAACATTCTTTTGAAAAAAATGAGAGAAACCTACAAGAATTCTGTTGGGAGCCCTTAAGATTGAAAAAAATGAGAGAAACCTGCAATAATTCTGTTGGGAGCCCTTAAGACAGTAAGGATATTTTGCTTTTGTAGATGCCCACTTATTTTGTTATCAATTTGATCAATGCTGATTTTGTCAGTTTAAATTTTATCAGTGTCCAATATTTTTGTTTTAAATTTTATCAATGTCCAATTTGTTTTTTTTTTAATTTTGTCAGTGCCCAATTTGTTTGTTTTAAATTTTATCAGTGTCCAATTTGTTTGTTTTAAATTTTTTCGTGCCCAATTTGTTTGTTTTAACTTTATCAGAGCCCAATTTATTTGTTTTAAATTTACCGATAGATTCTTGGTTTGCTTTCAATTTTATCGATGATCACTTTGTTTGTTACAAATTATATATATATATTACCGATGCCTGCCTTGTTCGTTTTAGATTTCTCAGTGCTGAATTTGTTTGTTTTAGATTTTGCCAGTGGGTACATTGTCTGTAATAAGTTTCGTCGATGCCCACTTTGTTTGTTTTCAATTTTATTATTGCAATTTGAAAAAAAGCCCGTCATTATCCTGCCTCGCATTGCTTATTTCAAGGAGATGCATTGATGTGTAGCATTGTTTTTTCTGATGCAGGTTTTGGACCGAGTGCAAAACGATCAAATTTCAAGTCAGACACCAAATAAGGTATTTTTTTACTGTTTTCCTTGTTGAGTACTAAATTTGGTGCTTCTGCAAGAAGATTTATATATTTTCTCTCCGATTAAAATTATTTCTAAGAGATTTTTTCGTTGTTAATTGTGAAAGGTTTAAACCAGAAAACATTGTGCTTTTCGTCAATGCTGGATTCAAATATAACTTTTTATCAGATTAGTTGATATTATTTTTTCTTTTTTCTTTTTTTAACTCTTTAGATTTTTTTTTGATTTCCTGTGTGCTTGGGCTGTTTGAGAAGGGGCAGTTTTAATTAGGTTCTAGAACAGAGGAAGAGAAGGGTGAGGGACATCAAATTTTCACTCTGTTTGCATTTTCCCAGCAATATAATACAGATAAGCGCATTGTGTTCTGGGATATTGTAGGCTGGCTTGAGGACAGAGTTGAGGCCTATTTGCTGCCATTTAATTGTACCATTGGTTATCGTAACCCGGGATTTCTTATAGTTTTTCTCTTTGTTTGGTTTGAACTCTGTATAGCTTCATTCTGCTCCTATCATACTTAAGGACCGCAACTGAAGCAGAGAGTTTGTTTCGCTTCATCCAACTAGAGTTTGCTGAACTGATTTCATCATTGACAGAGAGCAAAGTCCAAAGCAGATTGAAGATGACAACTCTGATGGCTAGTCATAACAAGTGTAGATATTAACTCGAACAATGTCTCAACAATTTTGTTCACCCTCTGTAAACTTATTTTTGAAACTGGAAGCATTTTTTTTTTTGGATTCGTAATAGCAGCAGAAGCTGCAAAATTATATTGATTCTAGCATAATGGTACATCTTTCCAGTTTATCCCCAGAGGGGTCATTTACAGTCCAAATGGCTTCTTGCCAATGTAATTGTCTAATTACAGAGAAAGCAAAAAAACTGAACGCAGACCACCAAAACACATATCAACCTCCTACCCCACAGCCACCTAAAAATCTTCGTGAAAACGCCCAGAGCCCACCAAGTTTGCGAAGGCATGGCACCACTCCATACCTATCACCGCATCCAGGCCCAGCCGCCGGCTCAAGAACTTGTGACCAACTGATGCCCATCACCTATGGCGCTGCAACTCCTCTCCTTGCAGGTCTAGAATAAAAGGGTGCCAATCCACTTCTACACCTTGCTCAAACATCCGCTCCACGTCGTTCGGCCATGGCAGACCCACTCCAGGAATAGCTACTGCAACGGTATCAATATCTCCCAATAGAATTGAGCCCTTAAAGACCGAGCGCAGCAGTAGCAAGCATCTTTCCTTTGGCAGGTTCAAATCCATCAGCGATGCCAAGAACCGTGAAGAAATGTCAGAATTGGCCCTCGTGCGATTTTTGGAGAAGCACTATGCTTTCTCCATTCTCACCGCCTCCATACACAAAATGTCCTTATTACGACATATGTGTTTCAGCCGTTTGTCCGAGATATAGCCAATAAAAGCAAACTCCTTCTTAGAGCTCTTTAGCTTAACTAGCGTATCCATTTTGATGGCCATTGCTTCTTCGAAATGCATGATGAATAGGGGAAAAACCGAATTCCACATTAAATGTTGGCCGCCAGTTCTACTCCACATTGTCCTTTCAACTGCAATTTGAGTGTTTCGCTTAAGGAATTCAATTAATGCACATGATTTTTCGACACCACTATTGCTAAATTCCCGAGGGAGTTTAAATGGAGGTACTTATGATGTCCTCTCCCAATGCTGCTTGGAGAAACCCATTGTCCCTCTTTCTTGTACTCCAAATTTTTCCTTAATAACTACAAGCCACCCAGAATGATGAGCCCGTCACTTCCATCTGAGCATCCTTCATTTGCTCCACGGTGGTATTTAAGATCACTTGCTTTCTCACTTGCCATGTGTCAAGGCTCATTAGCCAAATCTAGCCATCCTAGCATAGACAATAGTCCCTAATTGACACATGGGCCAAAGAATCACCCTTCTCTAACTCCTTTATTAGCCAAGGCATTCACTTCTTTGTTTCCTTCCCTGTAGATGCGGTTAATCGAGAATCCTTCGAAGGATTTCATAAGCTCCACTGCCTTCGCAAGGAGTGCCCCTAGCTTCCAATTAGGGGTATTCTCGCATCTAAGAGCATTGATAACCAGTGCCGAGTCGCCCTCAATTTCTATCTTTGCCAACCCTAGCTCCTTACAAAGATTTAGGCCATGGATTACTGCTAAGAATTATGCTTCATTGTTTGTACCTTCAGGCAATCACATTGAGGACGATGCCACTACACTTCCTTGCTCATTTCTGATGATGCATCCAACCCCCGACGGGCGTGGATTGCCCTTTGATGCCCCGTCGAAGTTCAGCTTATGCCAACCTTGTGAAGGCGGCTTCCAGACAACTGATTCCCAATCCTTCTCCGCCTCCTTAACACCCTTACCAACCCAGGGCAGAATCCTGAGAGAGGGCCACACTGCTTGAAGCCTCACATCCCACTCCGAGAAATATTTGTCTTTTGCCTCTTTTTGGGCTAATTTAGCATTCAGGGTCTCTATTAAGCTCACCTCGATTTTGCTAGTTAGAGAAGCCAAGCCCATCTCCTTATCCTGGAAAATTCGTCTATTCCTTTCTTTCCACAATTCCCACACCAGAATTGAGGGGCTGAGAGTCCAGATGTCCCCAAACACCGAGTTCTTCTTTAGTGATGGCCAAGAACGGAACCAGCTAAGCAGGTCAATGTGCAAAGCACATGCCCAACCTAGTCTTGCACATAGCCACCTCCAACATTCTTGAGCAAATTGGCAACCCAACAGTAGATGATTCGAAGTCTCTTTTGCCTTTTCACATAATACACATCTGGAAGGCCCCTGGAAACCTAAACGGTGAAATCTTTCGGCCGTAAGGATTTTATTTTGGATTGCAGCCCACCCAAAGGTCCCTGCTTTGGGAAGACACACTACTCCAGCAAAGATGCAAGGGCAAACTACAATTAGCTCTCCCATTCTCCTCATATAACTTTCTATACCCATCTTTCGCATTACAGCTGCCAGTTTTGGAGCCTGCCCATCTTAGGGTGTCGCTGCCCCTTTTCAGAGAAAGAACTCTGTTCTTAAGAGCATCTGAAAGAGTCTGCACCTCCCTAGGCGGAAGATTAAAGTTTGAGAAATCTTTCCATTTCCAATCAAGGACAGAACCGCTTGGGATCGGGGAGATGTAATCCTTAACTTTATCACCCCATAGGTTCTTTAAAGCCTGTTTCAACCGTCCTACCTCAATTATGCTGTCCAAGCTTGGGAAGCCTGCCCAAGAGTCCTCCCAAAATAAAGCCTTGCTACCATCCAGAATGTCTCAAGTTAAATAATCACAAATGAGGGGTCTGCATTTTTTCATAAAGTTCCAAATCCAGGATCCTGAAGGAGGATTCGAGGTAGTGAGAACTTCCCCACTATTACCATCCTTTACATACTTATTATGCTAAAATTCTAGCCCATTTTCTCTGATGTTCGTTGGGCAAGCACCATACCAATTTGGCTCCCAGGGCCATGTTCTGCATATCCAAGGAAACTGGAAGCTTTTTATCTTCATCATATTATTAAATTTTATTTACAAATGACCTCCCCCTTCTAAGGTTTTCCCACAATATTCTCTCCAGTTTTGTGGATTGTAGAGTGCCTTCTATAAACCTCCTCTTCAGAATTAAAATATTTTGATTAGGACCAACCTTTAAAACGTTTACAAAATGCTTCTCATATTTCCTTGGAAAAATTTGAGAGTTTCCACCTTTCTCAGAAATCTGCATTAGAAAAAAAAAAACGGTATTTCAGTGCCCAATAAGGGATTTCACAATTTTGAAGTTTGGACAATTGACCAGCATTCCGATTTCATACCAGGCTCAGGCCTTTCTATCAACAGTTGGCTGCTGTTTGACTTCACACAGAACCATTGATTGAAATACCAAGAAAAATGTAAGTGCAAAATCAATTTGAACTAAACTTCAATGTGATTGCTTTTCAGCACCATACGTCAACACATATCTATCATCTCAAATAGGATATTTTATGTAACTTTCTATTTCAGCCATCATTTGTCTAGCACCATGCACTCTCGAGTCTTTGTTGATTGTGTATTTTTCTATATGTTCTTCAATGCAGAAAAAACTGTCAACCTGTTATCCTCCATTGCATTTCTTTAAATTATTATATTGGTTGCTGATTCAGTCAGCAGTGGGAGCCCACTTAAGGGTAGCCAATCCCTGCAACCTACACACTCACAACACACATATGCACAACATGGAAGCTTCAATGTAAAAGCATAATACTTTTATTAATTTCTGGAGCTTGTATATCTTGCATACAAAATAAAACTATGCTACAAAAGCTATCTTACTTCCTGTAGCTTGCTACCTCACTCTCTCACACAAGGCTTCACACAGCTATCATTTCATTACAATCCCCTCTTCACATTCAGGGGTTAATACTCTTCCCTAAAGGTCCCTGTCTCTCAGTTTCCTCTCTGCATTCTCTGTTGGACAGAGAAAACTCTCCCAAAATATGCTGAAGGAGGGAGTCTCTCGAATAATCCCCCTTCTAACTTGTGGGAGCCTCTTTTACATCAGCCAACAGAATAGTAAATGACAAATGTTCCTCGGCTAAGAGAATAGTCACACCCAGAAATGAACAGTCCCCACCAAGGGAAAATGAACTACCAAGGCCAAATGCTTCAGCAAGGCCACGTGTCTGAAAATAAGCTGCCTACCAAGAAACACTTCTGCTCCTGACACCAGCCAAGGAGGTGAACAACAAATGACCAAGGAAGTAACTGCCAGAGTTGCAAGAATAATGCGGAGTCCCACAATGATCTAGTTTGAACAGCAACAAGAGAATGAACAGCCCCCAAAAATGGCCCATAGACAAATAATGCACCAATAAATTGATGCAACCAAGAGAAAGGTAAAGGGCCAATAAAATACAGTCACATTGTCATACAATGTCACACGGGCAGGAAGAAGAACAGTCAAAGGATTATTATGATCTTGGAAGGTTGTAACTGCTACCAAGATTAGGAGTTGATCCTAGTCAAGCAGAAATGGAGCTACACTAATCAGGGAACAGTTGAGCATTCAGAGCAGTAGAAAAAGAATGATAATGGCCATGGCTCAGCCAATGAGATAAACCTTGATAGATCAACTGGCCAAATAGTAGGATCAAAGATCATGTTCCTTAAATTTATTGCCACATGTAATAAGTCTCCCACAAAATATAGAAAGTATTGCAGCTCAGAATCATATTGTTTTTGCAGTAATAGTTGCATGGATAAATCGTCCTTTCAAGTCACTCGCCATGTGTCAGAAAAGTTTGCAGAAAAACAAAAAGCCCTCCAGTTTGGGGGGATGACAACTGCCGAGAGAAAGAGATAAAAACATATTATTTTAATATAAACTTACTTATAGCCTGAAGCAATCATAATCGACTTGCCAGCAAAATAGACATATATCTCAACATAAATACCAAAAGTAGCTCTTCAACATATTTCCTATTGCAACCAAACACCAAGAGATAAACGCTTTAATGCAGTCCTGTAGCAGAATAATACACAATCCTCCTATAACAGTTTCGGAAGTAGTTCAAATAAAACCATCTGAAGTAGCTTTTAAACACATGAATTCATCCTGTAACAGTCCATATGAGTTTGGAAGCAACTTATAAACATCAGGTAGCATAGCTACAAGTCTGAGACATATAATGAACTCTGCATTCTTCCTGTAGCTCTTCCGAGAAGCAAGTTAACACAAGCTACAAGCAACAAAACACACAAAAAAGAAGCGATAAACCGAAAATGTAACTAACACATATTTTTGCTGATGTGGAATTGCTTGTGGATGCAGGGGCTCCTGCATCAGTTGCTTTCATGTTGCACATTTGAACACATCTCGCTTTTGATGGTGAGGAGATCTAGATGTTTCATGCCTCCATAAATGTTTGTAGAAGGACCCTTATAGCATGCATATTGCTTGATCGTAAGTCCATTGTACATAGAAATCATGCATTTAAAAAATCAAAACAATTTTATGTTTAGGATGATGCACTACAAGCCAAATATATTTTTGAAACCACGTAGTCATTCTAAAACGCATTGTCAGAATAGGGCAACACAGGGAACCAGTCAAAGAAAAGCTTATCAAACAAGATAATTTTTGCAATGTTCTCTGGATATGATGTCCTTTATATTGAGGTTACCCATTGGATAAAGACAAATATGCTTTTGACTGGTGCATTTAGTGCATGGAGACAAATTTTGTACCAAATAATTAATTGACTTTTGTCCATGCATGATTTTCTACCATTGCCTATGTCTAAATGGGCTTGGTTTTTTGAGTTGGTATCTGCTTCTTTAATCAATTTTCCATTGGCTTGATGTCTATAGTTGCTTCCATGTCATCATATGTAGAAGTTTCTCTCTTATGGGGTTTATATTTCCCCTTTATGTAGGGATATCACAATATATCCAAGCACAACTTCCAACATTGTTTTACTTTTATTTATGATAATTTTTGATAGCTTGTGCTGTAATGGTGGTGGTTTCATTTCACCATTTTCTTTTTTTGCAGTAATGTAGTAGTATGTGGAAGAACAATCCAGAAATTTTATCACTGAAAGTGCATTCACCTGAATAAGTCATTATTGGTTTGGTAGTTGATTCATTATTTCCCAAGGAATATATTTTGGTTATCTCAGCAATATGTTATATTTGCATTGTCTCCGCATTGGTGTTCCAGCATTTTCTGCTATTGCCTATGTTTAAAAGGGCTTAGTTTTTTGAGTTGGTAGTTGTGTCTTTAGTTGATTTTCCATTTGCTTGATGTCTATAGTTGCTTCCATGCCATTGTAGTGCATACAATTAACTTCTTATGTTTTGTTACTATGTTTGTATCTCATTCTGTATTATTTACTTGTCAGCTTGGGGGGTAGTTGTTAGGAGTTGGTTGTTGGCAGTTGTGTTCTATTCGGCAACTGTTGAGTACTTTAACTAGGCTTCTCACAGTTAGGGAAGGTAGTCAGATTGTACAAGCGGTACCCTAAAATAAACTATGCATTGGTTTCATCAACATTTTTTTGATATTTACTATTATATTCCATTTATATTACAATAGGCAATATTATTATTTGGCAGTAAACATTTGGTGCTGTTGCTTATAACAAAGTTGGGTCAGATTATTTAGGAACCAGCATCGACCAATACCTATTGACAACTACAGTAGAGACTGACGAGATTAATGCCATTAAACTTGATGAAAGTTGGGAGAAGATTAGAGCATAGTTAGGGGGGAGACCATGACATCAGACAATCCTCTGATTGGTGAAATAACAAGAATGAAGGAGGTTGTGAGAAGCAAGAAACTCTAGAAGTCCATTGGTCTGAAGTGAGAGCTGAAGTCAAAGTCAGAGCTATAGTCACAAGCCTAGATGTCATAATATTCAACTAACTATGAACAACGACCTACAACATACAAAGGAAGAGTGGGTCAAGATCACTAGATCTTCCTCTTTCAGAGTAGTGATTGAAGGAACCAATAGAGCCTCCCTCCATGCAAAGAAAGACTTTGTCTTGAGACAGAGTTTGAGGACTTCTTCATAGATGCAGGGAGGTAAGCATACTAAAGAAATCTTTGTGGTATTGAAAAATTGTTGATAGAAGGAGAAATTGAGCCAAAAACATCAAGGTGAAGCTTTGGAGTGAAAAAAAGAGAACTTGTAAGTGTACGAGTGAGCAGAATATTGAAATCTCCAAAAGAATTGAGGATTCTCATGTGTTTGAGAGTGCCGGGAGAGCATCAAAATGTCTCAATTAGAGCTTCCTAAGGAGAAGGTTCTAGCCATTGAATTTGCATCAAGGTCAAGCCATGGTGACTCTACTAGTGAGCTCGAGTGTAGAGAGGCAAAAGCTATGGAAGTTCACTAGAGACGGATTTGAAGATCCAATGAGATAGTACAAAACTTGTGAAACTATTAGGGTAACAAATTGATAGAATGATAAAAATAATTAGCTGCAATCATTCCCACCTACCCTCAAAGGTGTGGCAATTGATTGGTATATAGAGATTGAGCCAACAAGTTGAACTTGAAATATGTGGGAGAAGTTATGAAAGGATTTGGAGTAGAATTTAGATTGCTTTGAGATGATAGTGAAATTGTTTAAAAAATTTAGCACCCTTGGCAAGGGAAACACGATAACATGAAAGATTAAATTAGAGGTTCAAGTAATTATTGGTCAAATTGCAGAAAGAACTAGCCATCAAATTGAAAATAGTACTACCTTCATCATACGTATAAGCATATGATAGACCTATGGATATAGAAAGTGAAGTAAGGACAATATGTCCTCATGGTTGAAAAGAAAAATTGATGAAGATAATGACTCAGATGTAAGCAACAATAATGAACTTGGATATATGCAAGCATTACAAAAGGATATGCACTATATGATGAAGGAATTAAAAGCAAAAAGAGAATTCAGCAAGGGGCCTAATCATTTATGGTGCGTGGATTGTAGAATTGAGGGGCACACCAAAACAAACTTCCCTAAGAAGATGTTTTGTGATATTTAAATAATAGGCCATTTGACTAGGAATGCTCATACAATTTGAAAAGAAAAAGCACACAAGTACTCTCTATGCAAGGTGAGTAGTCTACTCAACCCAACACACCACCAGAGCCGCAAAACAAGCAGCATGCATCTCTTGGTCGGTATCAAAATCCAAGAAGCAATAATAGATTCAATAGCTATAGTGTGGAAGGTAGGAGCCAAATCCAATATGACTCTAAAGGTTAGCCTATTATACAATGTCAAGTGTAGTGAATGGGGCCACTTTGTAAGGGATTTCCTAAGAAATTAGGATAATATGTGATTACTGTGTAGATCTTGTGGATCTAATGACCACGATGATTATAGATTTCCAAAGCAAAAGGTGAGCATCAATATGATTGATGCAAAGGGAAATAATGAAGTATGGTTGTTACTTGAGCCCAATCAAAGAAGGTTGTGTACTTGGACCCATGTACCAAAAAAAGAGACTTCACGAAGCAAGTGTTGAGGTGGAGCATGCTATGAATAACAAATGTTGCCACTTGCTACACTCTTAACCCATTGATTGTATTGGGATATGTGTAGCTGACTTGTGGCTAGTATAACTCTTAATTAAGCTATATGATCATTTATATAGTCTTATATAAGTAGTTAGGTTGGCCTAGGTGGCATCCAAGGTACAAGTATGTTATATATGGTAGCTAGTGGTTAGATTATTATCATCATATTTTGAATTCTATTCTTGTTGGAGCTTTGGAGGTTTGCCCCATTAAAGTGGCTGTTTATTATTATGTATTTGCAAGCATTTCTATTATATTTTCAAGAATTTGTTGTTGAATTCTTCTATTGTGCAAGTTATTTCAATACAAGTGGTATCAAATATGATCTTTGCATTCGAAAGGCAAGAAATAAGGCAATTTTTTTTAATTCAGGAGGTTGAATTGTGAAGCAAATATATTTCTTTCAATGGTGATTTTTTCTCTAAATTTTTGAGGGTTGTTCAAAGACACATTGAAGCTACTATAGTCTAGATTTGAGGTCATTTGGAGTAGAATTGAAGAGTTACTGTGAAATTAGGATTTCACCAAATTTGCTCCCAAGGCTGCAAATCAATGAATTTCTTGGAATTTTTTCTAAGTGAGATCTAGGCCCTAGTAAGTTATAGTCCTTTTTTTAGATTATTTGGATTTGTTTTTTGTAATGTATTGCAAAATTATTTTCCCACACCAATAGGATGAAGGAGGAAATCTTGTCTAGAGTGGCAAAGCAAATGAAAGGAGAACCCACCAGTATGAAAGAAGACATGATAGCTTACATCAAGGACACAATGTCTCAACTCAAAGGACTTGTCCAGATAAGCTCTCAATCAAATACACAACACGATGTTTCAAGTAGTCAAGGTGGATCGTCCAAGCCAACTAGTCTAGATCCAAATGCTAGCATTGACTTGGATAAATCAAATGGAGAAGTTTTTTGATGTACATCAATTTCCAAGTGAGAAAAAAGTGACAATGGATTTCTTATATCTAGAACCAAAGCAAAGAAATCCATTGATACCAATGGTTATGTTCAAAGGAAGAAATTCCTCTCACTATCACTTGGTCAGTCTTTATACAAATGCGTTACAGTCATCTATAGCAATAGTGTATCAAACATTTACTTCAACTAGTTAGCTAAACCATGAGAAATAGGATCAATCAAGGATTATATTCAGCAATTCTAGAAGCTATCCTTGCAAGTAGAGACAATTATAGAGATGAGCTTGAATGACTTGTTTCTTGGTAGGCTCAAGGATCATATCCAACATGAGGTGCGCATGTTTAGTCTTACTACTATATTTGAGTCTTTTGTCCTAGTAGACAGGTTAGAAGAAAAGTTATTAGCTCCTAGAAGGCAAGGTTTCAATGGCATAAGAGAGAAGAAATTTTCAACACAACCATTCCCCCAACCCACTAGATTGACTCCTCAACAAATTGAAGAAAGAAGGGCAAAAGGGTTATGTTTTAATTGTGATAATCAATAAAATAGAGGACATAAATGTGTCGAAAAGAACTTGTTCCACATTAAAGCGCCAAATGAGGAAGAAGATGATGAAGAAAAAATATTAGAGTTTAGCAATGATTTCGATGAGGAATTAGGAGATACCTAACCGACCATTTCTTGTCATGCACTTTTTGGCATTAGCACCCCACAAACTCTCAAGGTAATGGGTTTTTTGAAGAAAGAGAGAGTAACTATGTTGATAGACTCAGGAAGCACTCACAACTTCATCAACAAGAAGTTAGCAACTTGTCTAAATTGTTTCATCTATCCAATTCCTAAATTTTAAGTCATGATTGTAGACTTTGGTATTGTTATTTGTATAGGGAAACACCATAGCATTTGTAATGTCCCCTTTTTGGGATAACCCTAAATCTGCCCTAATTTATCAATTCCAAGTGATTACCTTGGTTTTGGGGATGTTTATAGAACGGGTAGGCTCCTACAAAACAAAGTTTGAGAATATTTACAAGGCAATATTAATTAGCATGCATGTAAGGAAATCAAAGAGAATGTGGTTAGGGATACAACTACCTATTAACCTGCAAATATGTTAGTAGACATTTATAAAATAAGATAACATCATTTTATAAGCATATTGAGTCTTCTTTGGATTTTCCTAATTCATTCTTCCTTGAGCATGATAGTCTGATAGGGTGCCCAAGAAACCTTAGGCCCAAGAGCAGTATGCCCCTCTTGGCCCCATGTGGCCCTTGCCATCCATATGGGGTGGTGTGCCTAGTGTTCTACCGCCGTT
The DNA here is from genome assembly GCA_007258455.2 of Sequoia sempervirens. Taxonomy (NCBI): domain Eukaryota; kingdom Viridiplantae; phylum Streptophyta; class Pinopsida; order Cupressales; family Cupressaceae; genus Sequoia; species Sequoia sempervirens. The sequence continues at coordinate 72,622,634 of VDFB02109042.1, read as the reverse complement.
CCCTTGTACCAAAGCCATCATTTCTCAATCATATTGAGAGGTTGAGGATGCAACTACAGTAGGGTGTCTTGGATAATCATTTCCTCTAAGCCCAAAAGCAGTACACCCCTCTTGGCCCATGTGGCTCTTGCCATCCATATGGGTGGTGTACTTAGAGGGTGACCCACACACTGTTTCCCCTCCTCGTAGTTCCTCAACTTCCCTATCATGGCTAGTTGTTTACAGTTAGGTAAATTTCATATGATCAAAACATTGTAAATGCCTTATCTATTTAAGCTATAACTACCAATATCCATAATGCATTGTGGAGCTCTAGTCATAATAGGACTTGGATGAGACACATAATAAGTCTGCCCGAAGCTATCCATCTAAGCACAAGGGCACGAGCATCCGACCAAGACAACCCACCCCTTGGCCCCAAGCGGCAGGAACATCCGAACCAAGACAATTCCACCCTTGGAGTGGCATGCTTAGTGGAATACACTTGTATCTGCTTTTCCTATCTATGTTGTCTTATCCATCCTCCTTATGATTGAGACTCCTTGAATCCATCCTAACTATCAATCATAGTTTTGCTTGATAGGGAAACCTTGAAAGGGGTGCTTGTAAACTACTCAACCCATCCAAGTCCAAAAGCACAAGCGTCTGACAAGACAACCCACCCCTTGGCCCCAAGCGGCAGGAACGTCCGAACCAAGACAATTCCACCCTCGGAGTGGCATACTTAGCATGGGAGGCCCGTAAACAACATCCTCATAACTTGCTCCCTTCAACCTTACATTTGATTGATTATAAATATAAATACAATCTATTCGTTTATATAAAAGAATCATAATTACTTATAAGGCTCAATAATTGTTGCAAGCATCATTATTAGACAATTGAAAATCATGTGTGTGTATATATATGTCCAATAACATATTAGCAATGCTATAAAGATCAATAGTACATGCATAATCTTATTATTCCAAAATGGCATTAATAAATGACATCAACTAGATGAGTATTATTATGTATCAATAATATATCTATCAATCATAATATATTAAATATATGTATCAATCATAATATATATTTAAATACATTTACCAATCACCAACTGCTATTTAAATTCCCAATTTATTTGCTAATCAGCAACATCTAAATTCATAATGTCTTAAACTAATTAATATTTTAATCCATAAATACTTACTAAGATCCCTATCAACATCCTTAATATAATTACCAACTAATCATTTGGAGTTCAGAAAATACTTACCTTTATTTACCTTCTATCTGCTGCTGAAACCTTCCTTATTTCTCCATATTCTTATTCCCTATTTTTTTGCTCTCTGCCTGTTAGATTGCTGACTTTAGAGTATATCCTTTTTCTTCCTTATTCAATTCTTATTCTGTCTCTTTCCTTGATTGATGATCTGCTTGTATATGCTTTTGTTTTACTTCTTTTCCTTTTTTTTTTGTCTTCCCTCCCATCCACCGATCTCCTTTTCTTTTATATCCCCATGTCTCTTAGAGAGACGTGTCTTTTGAAAGGGAATGACTTTTGACTTTGCTGTCTTAATTAATCGTTGCTTTTTTTTGTTTGTACTAGCAATCGGTGATGTTTGTTTGTTTGGAGATCCATGCCTTTCATAATTGTTAGTTTTAGCCCAGAAATGAAGATAAGCAGCAATAATAAAATAATGAACACAATAACACAGCAAATACCTTGGGAAAACCCTCCTTCTCGAGGGAGAAAAACCCAGGAACAATTAGATCTCTTATATTATAACAAGAAGAGCAGAAATCTGCTTACAATCTAGGCCAAACACTAGGCCAATATGAAGAGAAAGCACCTCTCTTAGATGCAAGTATACAACAAATATGATGTCCCTTAATGTCGATCTCTTTGAAGCAAGAATGTCGATTTGCTGAAGTGCGAACTCCTCTTGAAGAAAGCGAACTTTGTCTTGAATAAAATCGAATGAGAAGATGAAGATAATCGCCTTGTATAAATACATAACATGGTGTCTGTTATCACTTAAATCGCACCCTGTTGAACCTGATGTTCAACACCTCAGTGTAACATGGGAAGACCTCTAAAGATGTGTGTTTCTTGTAAACAGAGGTCAACCTCCGGAGAAGGCCGGCTTCCTTTGTGTTATCACCTAAATTACTAATCTTTGTGAGGTAAAGGGAGAAGGAAATGCATGAAAATTAAAACTTAAACCTATGGTGATACACCAAATTGACAGAAATCATGGAATGAAAACAAGATGAACATACATTGAGAAACTAATGAGAGATATTTCATTTACTCAACATAACTTGGTGAACTTATGCATTATTCTTGAAAAGGTTTAATCTGCATATATTTTTTAAGAAGGGAAGATGAATTTCACAACTTTAAAGTTCAAATGCAGACTTAGAGAACGCAGTTCAAAACTTAAATAATCTTGAAAATAAATGAAAACAGTATGAAACGCCAACACTGGTTTCCAAGGTAATCTCTGTATGTTATATTCCAGATTTCAGTTGAGTTACAAAGCATACATCAGCTGAGAAAGGATTTAAGAGAAATCACTAACTCTCCAGAATGCATAATCCAAACTCCCTTCTAAAGAGGCAAAAAATGCCCTATATACAGAAAGATGTCGGCCCCTAGGGCTGACAAAAAATATTAGTCTTTAGAAAAGATCTACCCTTAGATCTTTTGCAAATGAAGTTAATGCTGCATTCAAGTGTATCCCTGCTGTCCATGTCGGTGTGAAAGATCGCCCTCCAGGAATGGCCTCCTTGATCTTTTGCAACCACAGCATTAACTTCTAGTCTTCGTGTCTACCTTTGAACCTCTTTGCCGAGCTGCATTGAACGCCTCCAAGTGGTGCCATAAATGTCGATCTACCCTTGCCAGCAAACAACCCAATTGTCCCTGCGGTCTCCGCCCCTTTGTCTACCGACGACACCTCCTGGATATCGAACTGATCCCTTGCTTTATCCTCAGAGCAGATCCACGTTGCTTTCGTTCTGTTAATCTTCTTCACAGGGGTCAAATTGCCACGGCTCTCCTGTAGCTCATTCGGATTGGTTGAATTCGCGCCACATAGGTTTCCAGACGTTCAGAGGTCGCACATCAAAATTGCATGTCGGTGAGATACTAATCGTGTCTTCCCGATGCAAGCACATCACATAGTAGCTATTGGCATAGCTTGGGACTGTTGGCGGGACCTCATATCGAGTTGCGGGAGTTATACCAATATCCATTTCCGTGGGCAAGTTGATCGCTATCGGCAAGACTCCCTTCTTTAGGCAGGACCTCATAGCGAGCTCCTTTCTTCCCCCCGAGCTCACTTCATTTCGACGAGACACCGTCGGGTCGGGGAGACCTCCTCCCGAACTCATTTCATTTCACCGAGACTTCCAGCAATCGGCAGGACATCACTCCGACGGCTAGACGTTACACCGATGTTAAACTCTCTCGGCAAGCTTGCTTTATCTCGGCAAGACCCTACTTGGTCGGCGAGACCTCATATCAAGCTCAAAACTTTCGCCGAGACTTCTGCTTGCTCGCCGAGACATCATGGCGAACTCCTTTCTTTCGTCGAGAGCGTACTTCATTTCGGGGAGACATCATTTGGTCGGTGAGACCACCCAGCGAGCTCTTCATTTCTTAGCGAAGGCATTTTGTTTCAGTGAGACATCATCGATCACTGAGACGTTACAGCGAGGCCCACCTTTTCTCCCCGTTGACATTTTTTTTGCCGAGACCTTCGTTAGTCGCCGAGACATCATCCCGACGCCAGCTTGTAAACAACCTTCGGCATGACATCCCACGCGGCGAGATACGTAAGGACTCATGGCGACCCGAATGTCCTGGCGACCGGTGCATTCAAACAGATAACACACATTGCTAGTCGGCAAGACAACAAGAGGGTTTTGCCAACTTTCTGCTCTGATGAGTTTTACGCCAAAACTGATTGAGGCGAGGCATTCCAATAGACCTCCCTGTGAGGTAGCACCAGATAAGGACCTTCCCAAGGAAATCCGAGCATCTGCACACTAGGATCAACCCTTATGGGAGCCACATTTGATCCACGTGCGAATTTGAAACATAATTTCCCCCGATGGAGCCTGTAGGTGAAAATTGGGTAACAGTGTCTATTCATGAAAGGTCGGCCTTGTTCATCAATCAAGGCATCTCTTGAATTAAGTCAGCCTCAATAAATTAAAATAATATATAAAGCAAGTCGACCTCTTGCATTAATATTTGAAATTTATTTATTATTTATTTTCAAAAAATCGTGGGAGAAAGAGACTCCCGCCGTTACAACATCAACAATAATCATTTGTGATCCATCAATGATCAACGAGACTCACTGCATAGCAAATGCATAGCTAAAGAGGCTCACTGCATAGCAAATGTCTAGTCTAGTATTGACTAGATACATCAACGATCCAATCAACTGCCTGTACATGGTGGGATCAACCAGATCTGAACTAGCTGCAAAATCACTCAACTTCTTCAAGTTTGTTTCCATCGGTGTAGCCATGGATTTGCAATCCATCATCCCAAATCTCTTCAAGATATCTATGGTATATTTCCCTTGACTTAGAATAATCTCATTGGGTCTCTACCACACTTCCAATCCTAGAAAATAATGCATAAGACCTAGATCCTTCATCTCAAACTCAAAAGCTAACTCCTTCTTGCATTTGACAATGAGATATTATGCTCTAGTAAGAAATAAATCATCAACATAAAGAACCAAGATTAAAGCTTCACCATCAACTACCTTCAAGTAAAGATTTGAATCTGCATCATTCTTGGAGAATCCCAAGCTTATCAAGTATCGACCAATCCTCTCATACCAAGCACGAGGTGCCTGTTTAAGGCCATACAATGCCTTCTTCAATCTGCATACATGAGATTCCTTTCCATGAATCACGAACCCATTTGGTTGTTCAATGTACACTTCCTTTTCAATCACACCATTAAGGAATGTTGTCTTTACGTCCATTTGGTGTAGCTTCTATCCCTTAGCTGATGCAACAACAATAATAGTCCTGATGAATGTATAACGAGAAACAGGAGCAAATGTCTCCTCATAATCTATTCCCTCTTTCTAAGAGAATCCTCTAGCCACAAATCTTGCTTTGTACTCCTCAATGCTCCCATCAGCTGCATGCTTGATCTTGAAAAGCCATTTGGAAAACACAACTGATTTTTCTTCAGGTCTCAGTACAATGTCCCAAACTTCATTCTTGATAATAGACTGATATTCTTTTGTCATAGCATCTCTCCATACCTACTGACTTGATGCTTCCTCAACACTGGAAGGCTCATACTCAATAATGTGACTCATCAATGCTACATAGCCTAGAAACTTCTGTGGTCTTTTGCTTTCTCTGAATGTGCCTCTAGGAGCTGCATACTTCTCTGCCTCTTGCATAGTCTGTCTAGCCCACAGAGGTCTCTTTCAACCTATAACAATATCTCTTGGACCATCAGTAGGTTCTATGGGATCAACTGGATCACTAGCCTCTTTTGGTTCAGTAGACTTCCTCTGAATCTCAAGAGTATGATCAATGTCCATATCCTGAGGAGTCTCCTGTTCTTCATTATCTATCTCCATGTATGACCCTTTAGATCTTTTGAATGCAACATCTTCTTCAAAAGAGACATCCCTGCTGATCTCAATTTGTTTCTGTCCTGGAATGTAAATCCTGTAGGCCTTTGAAGATTCATTGTAACCCACAAATATTCCTTTCTTGCTAGATGGTTCTAACTTAGATCTCTTATCTTTAGGCACATGAATATAAACAAGACAACCAAAGATTCTCAAATACTAACCTCAGGTTTCACACCTGTGAAGGCTTCTTCAGGAGTCATATTTTCCAATATTCGATGAGGGCTCCGATTCTAAACATACACTACAGTTTTGGAAGCTTCTTCCCAAAGGAAGGTTTGTAAGTCTTGATCATGAATCATAGCTTTGGCTGCCTCAACTATGGATCTGTTCTTCCTTTCCGCAACTCCGTTTTGCTTAGAATTGTGTGGAACACAAAACTCCCTCTTAATCCGTGCCTCAATGCAAAAATTACAGAAACCTCCAGAAGTGTATTCTCCTCCATTATCAGATCTCAAAACCTTGATCCTCTTTCCGGACAAATTTTCAACTTGAGCCTTAAATTCTTTGAATCTATCAAGTATTTCTTCAGACTCTTTAGACTTCAAAAAATAAATCCAAGTCTTTCTGGAGTAGTCATCAATAAAAATTACATAATACCAAAAACCACTCAAGGATGCCATAGACATTGGACCACACAAATCAGAATGAACAAGATCTAGAATACCTTTTGATCTACTTTCACTACAATGAAAAGGACCCTTAGAATTCTTACCCATTGCACAACCTCTGCAAACACCATCATGCTCCTAACCGAGCTTTGGTAGTCCTGTGACCATCTTCTCCATGGATGGAAAGGCTCTGAAATGTAGGTGAGCAAGTCTCCTATGCCATAGCTCACTCGAACTAGAAGAATCATGCAACAATGCTCGAACTGGATGAATAGAAAGTCTATATAGACTCTCTTGACGCACACCAATCACACAGGCTGTTTTGATGCTAGAGTTCTTTGGCCAAGCAAGAGCTTTTCCCTCAGAAAATGCAACTTGATATCCTTTGTCCTCCAAAGCTGAAATTGATACAAGATTCCTCTTGATTCCTGGTACGAACAAGACATCACTCAAATGAAGAGGGATGCCAAAATCTAGGTGAAGAGAGGTGGCTCCAGCACCTTTCACTGAATAGCAAGTATCATCTCCGATTATCACTTGAAGGTTGGTTTCTCTTTCTACCAGATCTGAAAGATGCTCTCTATATCCTGTAATGTGTCAAGAAGTGCCACTATCAATCAACCATGTGCTAATGTCGGTTGGAACATTGCTTGATAGGGCAAAGATGAATAGAATCCTCCTGAGTTGTCTCTTGATTCCTTTTGAGATGAGACATCATCAACATCTGCAGTAGAAGCATGTTGCTTTGGTCTTGTTGCACAATCTCTAGCATAGTGACCATACTTGTCACATCTGAAACACTGAATATGGGAGAGATCCTTCTTCATCTTTGGTTTAGGTGTAGAATCTGATTTCCTGTCTCTATTCCTCTTGAAATTTCCTTTTCTCTCTTTTTTTTCTTTCCTTCTTGAAGTTTGAGCAGCAAGAACATGATTGTCTTCATTATGAGAGCTTCGTCCATTACCTCTTGTTGCCAACCTGGATTCCTCTTGAATGCAATCAGCTCTAAGACTATCAAACTTTGGTAACTTAGATCTTCCACTAATACCTTGGATAAAGGGCTCCCAAGATTGAGGAAGACCATTCAATGCCAACATGACTAAGTCTCTATCTTCAACTATATCTCTAATGGCATATGGTTGATCTTTCAACTTAGTGATCTTCATGAAGAAGGAGACGACCGAATCTCCTTTAGCCATCTTGATGTGATGTAGTTGTTGCCTCAAGGCAAGAGCTTTGCTGGTGTTATTGATCTCATACAATCCCTCCAAAGTCTTGAACATATCTCTAGCCGTCTTCAACTTGGAGATAATAGGCACAAGGTGATCCTTCACGGAATCAATCAAGATCTTCTTGGCCTTCGTGCCATTCTTCCTCCATTGTGTTTTCTCAATCTCATCGGAAGGCTCAGGCACTTTGCTCTCCACGAACTCGAGAATATCATTTTCTTCCAATGCAATAAGAACTCTAAACTTCCAAGAGGTGAAGTTAGATGCACCATCAAGTCTATCTTCAACCTTGAGTCCATTCACCATTTTCAAAGCTAAGATAGACTCCCTTAGATGAGAAGAAGAGAAGAAGATTTCGCTGCTTAAATAAATCTAATCTCGATCTTGCTTAAGCCCGCTCTGCTACCATGTTAGTTTTAGCCTAGAAATGAAGATAAGCAGCAATAATAAAATAATGAACACAATAACACAGCAAATACCCTGGGAAAACCCTCCTTCTCAAGGGAGAAAAACCCAACAACAATTACATCTCTTATATTATAACAAGAAGAGCAGAAATCTGCTTACAATCTAGGCCAAACACTAGGCCGATATGAAGAGAAACACCTCTCTTAGATGCAAGTATACAACAAATATGATGTCTCCTTAATGTCGATCTCTTTGAAGCAAGAATGCCAATTTGCTGAAGTGCGAACTCCTCTTGAAGAAAGCGAACTTTGTCTTGAATAAAATCAAATGAGAAGATGAAGATAATCGCCTTGTATAAATACATAACACGGTGTCTCTTCATGAAAGGTCGACCTTGTTCATCAATCAAGGCGTCTCTTGAATTAAGTCGGCCTCAATAAATTAAAATAATATATAAAGCAAGTCGACCCCTTGCATTAATATTTGAAATTTATTTATTATTTATTTTCAAAAAATCGTGGGTGAAAGAGACTCCCGCCGCTATAGCATCAACAATAATCATTTGTGAATATTTATTTATTTATAAAACATGATATGAAACATAGGCATGGTCAGGTATTAATGATTTGTTTATATTAATTTATTCTATTTGATAATTGTAATTATCATAATATTATATATATATATATATATTATTTGTTTATTTAATTTATTAGTTTATATTAGTTTAATGAATCTCATAGTAATTATCAAAATTATATCTATTGTTTTATTATATCATAATTATTGTAATATTATCTTGATAATTATAATGATAATGAATTTGCTAATATATATATTCATAATTTACTAATTATAATGAGTTCATTAATAGTGACTGTTTGGTTATTTTTGTATTTTAGTATCATAATTTGGGGGGACATGATAGTCCTACCCTCCAAAATTTGCTTGTCCTCGAGCAACTTAATATCTCAGTTCCTTTTGTGAGGATATTAGTTTGAATTTATAATTTTACCTTATTATTCAATTTCATTTTCCATCTTTTAATACAATTGAAGGCTATCATCTTTCTTCTATGTTAGGTACTAAGTATCTTGGAAAAGTATCTGATTTATTGAATCATATCAATTTATTGAATTAGTATTCCAAAACTTTATAACTTAAAACCCACATGAATAATAAATTAAAGCAGATGACCAAGTAGCTCAGCCAAGCAAGCAAGTAGGTCAACTAGGCAAACAAGTAGCTTAAGCAAGCAAGCAAGCAGCTCAAGAACATAGGCAAGTAGCTTAAGTGGGTAAACTCAAGCAAGTAGGTCAACTAGGCAAACAAGTAGCTTAAGCAAGCAAGGAAGTAGCTTAAGCGGGTAAACTCAAGCAAGCAAGCAAGTAGGCAACCGGCTCAAGTAGACAAGTAGGTAGCTCAAGCAAGTAGGCAACCAACTCAAGTAGACAAGTAGGTAGCTCAAGCATGCAAGCAACTAGCTCAAGTAGACAAGCAGGTAGCTCAAGCACGCAAGTAACTAGCTCAAGCAAGTAGGCAACCGGCTTAAGTAGACAAGCAAGTAGCTCAAGCATGCAAACAACTAGCTCAAGAAAGTAGGCAACCAGCTCAAGCACGCAACCAAGTAGCTCAAGCACACAACTAGGTAGCTCAAGTAACTTGACAAACAATATTTTTAACATTTTCATAGTTTTAAGCATGAGGTAGTCATAAACACAATGACGAGCTCCACCATACATCACAAATACATAGCAACTAACTCTAACATTCATCACATACACAATGGCTAACTACCACTCCACAATGGTTGACACACACATGTCCATAATGCATCTTAGATAAAAAGAATATCAATGCATTGCGCACTACACCGTGGGTCCTATCCATTCCTCTGGTCTTCTACACCATTAGACAAAGGGAAGAGGATTCGGTGCATCCCCATACTACACCGCGGGTCCGTCCTCAACCCCACAAGGCCAAGTATACAGTTTGACAATTGAGAAGGGGATTCAGTGCATCCCATACTACACTGCAGGTCCATCCACCATCACAAGGTCACCCAATATATATGAGCACACAATATACGCTTGAAGTCACAAAGTATATCCAAGGTATACACATAGTTGCATAAGTACATGTAGGTCACAAAGTATACACACGAAAGGCACACACATATGGAGATACATTAATACAGGCTGGCAGGAACATGCTTTGATACCACTTGTAATGTCCCCTTTTTGGGATAACCCTAAATCTGCCCTAATTTATCAATTCCACGTGATTACCTTGGTTTTGGGGATGTTTATAGAACGGGTAGGCTCCTGCAAAACAAAGTTAGAGAATATTTACAAGGTAGAATTAATTAGTATGCATGTAAGGAAATCAAAGAGAGTGGTTAGGGATACAACTACCTGTTAACCTGCAAATATGTTAGTAGACATTTATAAAATAAGACAACATTTTATAAGCATATTGAGTCTTCTTTGTATTTTTCTAATTCATTCTTCCTTGAGCATGATAGTTCGATAGGGTGCCCAAGAAACCCTAGGCCCAAGAGCAGTATGCCTCTCTTGGCCCCATGTGGCCCTTGCCATCCATATGGGGTGGTGTGCCTAGTGTTCTACTGCCATTCCCCTGTACCAGAGCCATCATTCCTCAATCATATTGAGAGGTTGAGGATGCAACTATAGTAGGGTGTCCTAGATAGTCATTTCCTGTAAGCCCAAGAGCAGTACACCCCTCTTGGACCATGTGGCCCTTGCCATCCATATGGGTGGTGTACTTAGAGGGTGACCCACATGCTGTTTCTCCTCCTCATAGGCCCTCAACTTCCCTATCATGGCCAGTTGTTTAGAGTCAGGTAAATTTCATATGATCAAAACATTATAAATGCCTTATCTATTTAAGCTATCCATAACTACCAATATCCATAATGCATTGTGGAGCTCTAGTCATAATAGGACTTGGATGAGACACATGATAAGTCTGCTCGAAGCTATCCATCTAAGCCCAAGGGCACGAGCGTCTGACCAAGACAACCCACCCCTTGGCCCTGAGCGGCAGGAACGTCCGAACCAAGACAATTCCACCCTCAGAGTGGCGTGCTTAGTGGAATACACTTGTATCTCCTTTCCTATCTATGTTGTCTTATCCATCCTCCTTATGATTGAGACTCCTTGAATCCATCCTAACAATCAATCATAGTTTGGCTTGATAGGGAAACCTTGAAAGGGGTGCTTGTAAACTACTCAACCCATCTAAGTCCAAGAGCACAAGCGTCCGACCAAGACAACCCACCCCTTGGCCCCAAGTGGCAGGAACATTTGAACCAAGAGAATTCTGCCATCAGAGTGGCGTACTTAGCATGGGAGGCCCGTAAACAACATCCTCCTAACTTGCTCCCTTCAACCTTACGTTTGATTGATTATAAATATAAATACAATCTATTCTTTTATATAAAAGAATCATAATTACTTATAAGGTTCAATAATTGCTGCAAGCATCATTATTAGACAATTGTAAATTATATATATATATGTCCAATAACATATTAGCAATGCTATAAAGATCAATAGTACATGCATAATCTTATTATTCCAAAATGGCATTAATAAATGACATCAACTAGATGAGTATTATTATGTATCAATAATATATCTATCAATCATAATATATTAAATATATATATCAATCATAATATATATTTAAATACATTTACCAATCACCAACTGTTATTTAAATTCCCAATTTATTTGCCAATCAGCAACATCTAAATTCATAATGTATTAAACTGATTAATATTTTAATCCATAAATACTTACTATGATCCCTATCAACATCCTTAATATAATTACCAACTAATCATTTGGAGTTCAGAAAATACTTACCTTTATTCTGCTTCGATCTGCTGCTGAAACCTTCCTTATTTCTCCATATTCTTATTCCCTATTTTTTTGCTTTGTGCCTGTTAGATTGCTGACTTCAGAGTATATCCTTTTTCTTCCTTATTCGATTCTTATTCTGTCTCTTTCCTTGATTGATGATCTGCTTGTATATGCTTTTGTTTTACTTCTTTTCCTTTTTTTCTGTCTTCCCTCCCATCCACCGATCTCCTTTTCTTTTATATCCCCATGTCCCTTAGAGAGACGTGTCTTTTGAAAGGGGATGACTTTTGAGTTCGCTGTCATAATTAATCGCTGCTTTTTGTTTGTTTGTACTAGCAATCGGTGATGTTTGTTTGTTTGGAGATCGATGCCTTTCATAGCCATTTGTGAATATTTATTTATTTATAAAACATGATATTAAACATAGGCATGGTAAGGTATTAATGATTTGTTAATATTAATTTATTGTAATTATCATAATCTTATATATATATAATTTATTAGTTTATATTAGTTTAATGAATCTCATAGTAATTATCAAAATTATATCTGTTTTTTTATTATATCATAATTATTGTAATATTATCTTGATAATTATAATGATAATGAATTTGCTAATATATATATATATATATATTAGAAAATTCATTATCATTATAATTATAATATATATATATTCATAATTTACTGGTTATAATGAGTTTGTTAATAACGACTTCTCGGTTATTTCTGTATTTTAGTATCATAATTTGGGGGGACATGACAGCATTATATTGTCCATGGGATAATATTGACTAGATTGTCCAATGTTTGTTATCTCCATGGGTGCAATAGACTTTGTGTTGGGAGTATGGTGGCTTACGACATTAAGGGCAATCAACATGGAATTATATGATTTATTCATTTGTTTTCACTTAGAGGATAGGACAATTGAACTAAGAGGGTTGTGTGCAAAGTCTCCATAGATTGTAAGCTCTCGTCAATTGCAAAAGATGCTTAACAAAGGGGCCAATGGGGTTGTGGTCCAATTACTTTCATTAGAAGCCTATTAGTCAAACACAACTAGATTTGCAAGCAATCGTAGATAGTCATTTACTAGTTTTTGAAGATATGATAAAAGGTTTGCCTCCTAAAAGAGATCATGATTATGCCATTCAACTAATACTAGGGAGCAAACCACCCAATGTAAGGCCCTATAGGCACCCTTATGTATAGAAAAGTGAGATTGAGAAGATGGTTTAGGAGATGCTAGAGGTAGGTGTTATTAGGTAGAGTCAAAATGCTTACTCCTCTCTAGTGTAAATGATTTGCAAGAAAGACAATACTTGGGAGATGTGTCTTGATTAGAGAGAGCTCAACAAGTAAACCATAAAAGATAAGTTTCCCATTCCAATAATTGATGATTTGTTAAATGTCGTCATTAGTGGTGCTATTTATTTTATCAAACTTGATCTTTGTTTTGGTTATCATCAAACCAGAGTTATAGATGAAGATGCACATACGACAACTTTTCAAACCCATAAGGGCCACTATGAATTTCTCGTGATGCCTTTTGGCCTCACAAATGCACCATCTATCTTTCAAAGTTTGATAACTCTATCTTTAGGCCATTCATGAGGAAATTTGTTTTAATGTTTTTTGATGACATCTTAATATATAAAAAAAGAAGTGAGGAACACTTGCAACATGTGAATTAGGTTTTGGTCATTTTTGAACAACATCAACTTTATTCTAAGCCATCTAAGTGTGTTTTTTGGAGTCAAAGAGGTGGAGTACCTAGTCATATTGTTTCACATGAGGGAGTCAAGGTAGATCCTTAAAAGATCAAGGTCATAGTAGATTGGAAAATGTTTAGGGCCCTCAAGAATCTATGGGGTTTCTTAGGGAGTACAAGTTACTATTGTCGATTTGTACAAATATGGTAGCATAGTAGCACCTCTCACAAGCTTATTGAAGAAGGATTTCTTCTAGTGAAATGAGCAAGCCACTAGGAAATTTAACAAGCTAAAGAAAGCTATGTGCACAACTCCATGTCTTTCTAAAACCTTCATTGTGGAATGTGGTGCTTTTGGGCATGGCATAGGAGCAGCACTCATGCAAGAGAGAAGACCCATTACATTTGAGAGTTGACAACTTAAAGGTAAGAACTTGTTGAAGATGGTTTATGCGAAGGAAGTGTTGGCTATTCTGCATGCAGTCAAACAATGGAAATCTTATCTAATGGGAAGGCACTCTAAGGTAAAGATAGATCATGATAGTCTCAAAAACTTCTTGGATCGAATGTTGTCATCTAAAGAACAACAAAAAATGGGTCACAAAGTTATGAATTTGAGATCATATATAAGAAAGGAAAGGAGAATGTTGTGGTTAATGCTCTATCTTGGGGGGTGAACCCATAGAGTCACCACTATATGCCATTTCCATATTGCAGACAAATTGGGTAAATAAGTAATGAGAAGAATGGGAGGACATGGATACTCAAATTCTCATTCATAAACTCCAACAAGATTCAAGTGTGTCAGATAAACTTGCATGGAAAGAAAATGCTTTATGATACAAGGATAGATTGTACCTCTATAAGAACTCAACCCCTAAGTTTAAGGTTTTGGTAGAACTATATGCTTGTCTACTAGGTGGGCACTTAGTATTCCTGAAGACTTATCATAGAATCAAGCAAGATTTCTTTTGGGATGGGTTCAAAGGGGATGTTCAGAAATTTGTGGAAAAATGCATGGCATGTTAACATAATAAAGGGGATACAATTAAGACTTTGGGTCTTCTGCAACCCTTATCTATTCCAAGCCCGAGGTGGGAGGAGGCATCCATGGATTTCATCATAGGGTTGCTCAGGTTTGAAGGAAAAAGTGCCATCATGGTTGTTGTGGGTCGGCACACCAAATATGCACATTTTTGTGCTTTATCACACCATTTGTAGCAAGCACTGTAGCAACAACCTTTATGGATACTATTCAAAAATTGCATGGGACTCCAAAACTCATAGTAAGTGATCGTAATCCTATATTTAAAAGTAATATTTGGACTAACTTATTTTCATGTTTGGACTCTCATTTTGCTTATAGCTCGTTCATATCATCTCTAAGATCAATAGATTGAGGTGGTCAACAAGTTCTTGGAGGGTTATCTTTGTGTTATGCTTTGGATCAACAAGAAAGATGGGTACAATGGTTGCCACTAGTAGAATGGCAATAGAATACTTTTTTCCATACTTCATCCAAAATGTGTCCATTCTTGGCATATACGGGTATTGTCCACTATCAATCACCTCTTCAACGTGGACATGCCCAAAGGTCCTAATAGTTGAAGAACACATTCAAAATCAACAAGATGCACTTGATAGTCTGAGGGAGAACTTGACAATGACACATAATAGAATGAAGCAACAAGTGGATCTACATTGTAGTGAAAGGAATTTTGAAGTAGGATATTGGGTCTTTGTGTGATTACAAGCATATAAGAAAATGCCATTGAAACAATAGAAGAAGGATAACAAGCTTGTACCTAATTATTATGGTTCTTATAAGGTTTCTTAGAGGATTGGCATTGTAGCATACAAATTGGAGTTACATTTTGTTAATAAAAATACATTTGGTCTTTCATTAAAATAAAGGACATAAGTATACAATTAATTTGAAGAATTAAGTAGTGAATCAGGAAGAAGCTTCCTTGGATTCAACAAATTTTGATTCCAGAGAAAGTGGACAAAGAATCATGATTAGGATTCCATGGAGTTTAATGTTGAAGGAATCTTTGAATTGTAGTCATATTGAAAAGATGAAACAAACTCCCTTTGTGGCCTATGCTATTGGAAAATGGAGGATTGTGAAGTATTACAACTAAACTACAATTTTGGTGAAGCTATGGAGATTAATAGAGATGAACACAAATTATGAGATGACAAGAAGCAAATGAAGGAACCATTTAAAGTTAAGGATATTCAAGAGAAGATTTAGAAAAGTTGAAAGGTAAAAGTGTGAAAGATGATGTAGATGGTTCTCATTATACTTTATTCTCAAAGGCCAAAAGCAATCGATTATGTAGGCCTGATTGAATTGTCTAGTATAAATTCAATGGGTGATGGTATGGCAAAAAAGTTTCAAGTTATTAATTTTTTTGATCTCGATCCAATTAATAGTTGTTGTGCTAACAAATGTTACAAGGGATGCTACCCATGTTGCATAAATCAACAAATATGACAACTTAATGATGTCAAAAAGAGAAATACAAGGCAAATTAATAAAGGTGGAAAGAAAAATACAATATAGGTCCCACAAAGACAAAATAAATAAAAATACTAAAGGGAAAGGTATTGCTATGCAATGGAGCTAAGTTACCAATTCGGGTTCAGGTTCGAGGGTTCGGTCAAATTCTTTTTTGGGGTTGGGTTCGTCCATACAAAAACATATAAAAATCAGAAATATATACATGTTTACAACAGTAATTAAGTTCCAAATACCACACATAGCTTCATATATTGTATATTAAACAAAACCACCATAAAAATAAAAAATATTAGAATGTCAATTAGTCAAACTCGAATGTCATATATTATATATTAAAATTATCTACATTGTTGCATTTCTCCTTGCAAGTAAGCATCAAGTAACATCAGGGGAAGATTCTCCAATTGGATGACAATATTATAGATGAAGCCTTGTAGGAAACTTGAAAGCTTGGAGAGTACTTGGCAAATCAAATGAATTCAATGGGGGTTTGGTGGCAGTGCCCCTAGCGGGGTTGAGGGGTAGTGCCCCTCGTGGGGGTCTAGGGGCAAATTAATGTTTTCCTACGGAATGCAATTCTAATCTTACGTACTACTGGCAAACTAGTCATGTGTAGAACATAGGATAAAACAATAAACTGAAAGATATCATATTTGAACACCAGAAACTTTATTCATCATCAGGAATATCATGTACAATCAAAGAGTATCAGCAGTGCTTAACAATATAACCATCGGCACATAACTCATAACATTCTCCCGACTATCCCAACAGGCTACATATAACGTTCGGCGGTGGTTAGATAACCAACTGACACGACGTTTCATAACAACATCAACATTAACATTAATTTGAACATGCTTTCCCGAAAGTACATGACATTATTATTCTTTACTAATCTATAACTTTATTAGCAATTGGCCGACTACGACCAAGGCCGACTACGGCCGACAACAAAGTAAAGATATACGACTAACAATTAAGACCTCCAAAACCACACAAACCTTCATGGCGTACGTCATTTTGTATTCACAATAAGACCCAAATTACGACCTTCAAAACCACACAAACCTTCATGGCGCACATCATCTTAGGGTTTTGGGGGCAAATTGCACTTTTTAGAGTGTAAAAAAAAGTAAAAAATACTTTTTTGTTTTGAAAAAGGCAAAATTTACCTGTTTTCCGTGGAATCCTCCCAAATTCCCCTTGGGTTCGCCCGGGTTCATCCAGGACAGACCCACTGGTTGTGGGTGGGACCTTACTTGAACCCACTAGGGACCGGATTTGGACCCTATACCCAGGCCGGTTCGGATCGGGACCCGAGTTGTCTAGGGGCTCGACTGGTAACATAGCAATGGAGAGAAGAGAAGAAAATCAAACATTTTTCCACCATACACATATCTAATAGTAATCATTTGCCATATGGTCTAAAAATGATCTTTTGCACCCTAAGTACATGTATGGTCAAATAAGGGAGCTCATATTTCTATTGTACGGCTATCCATTGTCGCATGACCATCTTTTGGTCTTGTCAAACCTCCTACACACATTGTATAGTTAGGTGACCTGCAACTATACAACCATCTTAGTATGCATCTTTCATAGTACACCCATGTGAAGGTTCTACGGTTCTACCATATGCCCTTTGGCACCTTTATATCTATTCGGTCTATTGTTCAATACCTTGTTCTATGACTTGCACCACAAAACCTCAATGTACAATTTATTGCCATTTTTTACTCCACTATACACTACTCTAAGGATTCTATTGTGCAATAAAATAAATTTGCTGTTGTTCTATGCCCTGTAGTAGTACATCACAAAAGGGGAGCTAGGTCTTTATTTGTTTGTTTTGTTGTAGTATGACCATGTGGTGATATTCTTTCCCTGCAAACATATGGTGCTATTTTTTTTGTATGGTCATTTGTAGTAAACATCCAGCCATTGCAGCATTCTGATTTAGGCAATGTTGGGTTGGAGCTTAATGTAACCGTAACATGTAGAACATATATTATCTTGGGTGAATTGGGGAGATTGAATAGCATCTCTACACTAGGAAGGATGTGCTACTATGAAGGAATGGAAGTCATTCCACCAGGAAGGTGATTTAGGTAAAGGCAAACCCATGGTGTACGGGAGACATGGACAATGCTTTCATGATGGGGATGTATCTGAGATGCCATAACATTCTTTGCAAGCTCACCAAGTTTCAACCAGCTATAACAAGCCAAACAATCTTTCTGTCATACACCATCATCCAACAGAGGCACATTACCAATTTTCAGTCTTACAATTTGGGTACAAAGTTAACTTGTTGAAGCATTTTTGGAGTCAAGTTCACATTCAAATTTGGCAACTTGTTTGAACAGTCGAGCATGCTTCATTCAGTTGTACGGCCCCTAGTGCCTATTCTCGATATTGTACACAACATTCTAAATGTAGTGATTAGTGTGTAATTAATAAGTTCTCTTTACTTTTAGTTGAAGAACCCATTGCAGATTTTGAGTTGGCTGGGCTCTAAGCTCAACAGTCCAAGGATCTTAGTTAGTACTTCATTTTGGAATGTTCGGGTTATGATTCTACTATCTTGGTTGAACAAGCAAAACATTAGCATGTAGGCCCTTCGTCTTCTATCATGCCACCAAAAATTGGATACTTTTCCTTGATATTTGTCGATCTATTGTTTTGTTCTCTGCTTGTCGGCAAGAAATCCAACTTTTCCTTTTAGGGGGGATGATGTAGTTTGTACAATTAACTTGTTATATTTTGTTGGTATGTTTTATCCAACTATGTATTATTTACTTGTCAGCTTGTGCGTAGTTGTTAGGAGTTGGTTGTATATGGTTGTTGACAGTTTTGATCTATTTGGCAACCGTTGGGTAATTTTACTGGGTTTCTCATAGTTAGGAAAGACAGTTTGATTGTATACATGATCTTCTCTGGTCTACATTTGAATTGTACAAGCATTACCCTGAAATAAATTATTCATTGGTTTCATCTACAAATATCTGGTATGTACTGTTATATTCCATTTATATTACAATAGTTATTGTTATTATTTGTCAATAAACAGTCATCATATGCAGAGTTTCTTTCCAATGGGGCTGACACTTTGCCTTCACACAGTGATATCACAATATACCCAAGCATAACTCCCAACACAGATCTGTTTATGATAATTTTTTCTGCCTTGTGTTGTAATGGTGCTGGTTTCTTCTCATCATTTTCTTTTATTGCAGCAATGCAGTAGTACCTGCAAGAACAACCCATAAATTTAATCACTGAAAATGCATTCATCTGAATAAGTCATTACTGGTTTGATAATTCATGCATTATTTCCTAAGGAATATGCACTGGTTACCTCAGGAATATGTTGTATTGGCACTGTCCTCACATTGGTATTCTATCCATTTTCTACCAGTGCCTATGTTAAAACTGGCTTGGTTCTTTGAGTTGATAAATGCTTCTTTAGTCAATTTTCCAGCGGCTTGATGTCTATAGTTGCTTCCATATCATCACATGAAGAATTTTCTTTCTAACGGGGCTTATATTTTCCCTTTGTGTAGTGATATCACAATATATCCAAGAATAACTCTCAGCATGGATCTGTTTATGATAACTTTTGATAGCTTGTGTTGTAATGGTGCCAGTTTCATTTCACCATTTTCTTTAATTGCAGCAATGCAGTCGTACCTGGAAGAACAACTTAAGAATTTTATCACTGAAAATGCATTCACCTGAATAAGTCACTACTGGTTTGATAAGTCATTCATTATTTCTTAAGGAATTTGAATTGGTTAGCTCAGGAATATATTGTATTAGCACTATCCTGACATTGGTATTCTGTGCATTTAAAACGTAACTGACTATTTATGAGTACTTTTGCCAGGTTGATGATCTTTGTGTCTTTTAAATTTTGTGTTCCATGTCTTAATTATGAACTCTTTCCAATAGTTTTGAACTTTTATGTAGTGGGTTCTGTAACAAAAATAATTCTCAGGTATTTGACAAAATGCTTGTATCTATTGCCTGTCAAATCCATGAAATATGCTCGATTTATTTCAAGTCTATCCTCAATCAGATGCCAATAAACAGACTTGTACCTTACTGTTGAGTTTTTATTGCCTTAGACAGAAACAAAAATTGAAAAGTATATATTCTAGCACAGTTTTCAGTTTTCTAGCACTGTTTGATGTTAGATAGCATTATGTTTACTAGCAAACTGTTGCAAGTCTTCATCACAGGTGGCAGCTATGAGAGAATCAACAAATGCAGGTCACAGTGAGACAGGAAGAACAAGTCACAAGGCTGTAACGCTGGTTCAATTTCATCTTCGTGACTGGGTTGTTCTTTTTGTACTGCTGATAGTGGATCGTGTGCTTGCAAGGCTGGACCCATTTAATCGTTTCATTGGAGAGTACATGCTAGATGACTTACGGTACCCAATGAAGGCAAATACAGTTCCTTTTTGGGCTGTGCCAGTAAGTTCCACTCATATTCTTGTGACTTTTGATTGTTCTTATGCTTCTAATATTTTTTAAATTCAATGATTAATTTGTAATAGAAGGGAATTGTTGCATGATAATTAAATTGTTCACAGAGGAAAATGGGATTGTGTAATCTGCTAGGGCCTCATTTGAATTCAGGCATGCCTTCTAATTGGAAATAGTGGCCTTTATGCACTAAGCACAGCATCATCTGTCAACCTGTAGTGAATAGGGGATTTTAATAAAATTTCCATTTTATTAAAAATTCCATGGAACATTACTATGTTATTTAATTATAATTTGTTGTAGCTTCCTTTAATATTTAATATAGAACTTCTCCCTCCCCTATAAGGAGTGTGGAGCAAGTTATCTAAAAAGGGATGCTCATTTTTAGGTTAACATGTTAGTTATTTAAATTTTGGTCCTTTGGATATCCTGTTTGATCAACAATTAAGATTGCTTTCTCTTTTTGGCAATCTATAAGTAGAGGATTTTCCTTTTTTGTAAAGATCTTTTGGCTCTTAACAAGTGGAAGTGTTGGTTTGGCTTTGTTTATCATAACTTGACCAGAAGAGAGTCCCTTGGTTTTGATTACTGGTATGTTTTGTTTGCTCATTTATGGCCCTTGAGTGGAATCTAGTTCAACTAGCTTCAGCCGTAGCCATTAAAAGTTGCTTGCTTGTGGTCCTCTAGTAGAAGCACAATCTTTGCAATTTCATGTTTAATAAATTGATTGAATGCTGAAGGGAGAACTGATTGACCACTGTTTTTGGTGCAATGACTCTTTTTTATTTTATTTCTCTACCCCTTGTCTCTCTTTCTAACCCTTTGCGTCCTAACTCTTTTCTTTGCCAGCATTAAATTAATTTTTAGATTAGATAGGAAGGTAACCTTCTCCATAGATTGTTTACATGTTTAAATCTGTGCATTTAGGCATTTGAGACTGCTTGCTCCCCAAATCTGTTATTTTTTGGCTCTTTGAGCTGGGTATTTTGATTTCAAGCAATCAATACAACCTTAGCACAAAATCACATACCAGCCGTGTGTGTATCAAAAGATGGAAGATTGATATATATGAAAGTACTCCTCATACTATAAGATAATAAAATGAAAATCAAGATATGTTTCTTATTTTAAGGGTTACTTGGTGCCTATAGCACCCTCATCATCTCTACCTGTTTATTAAGATTCCCTATTTTGTTGGGAACTTAAGCTTTTCATCTATTTCTTGGACTAGAGCCCCCTTATTTTCATTGTTGTCAATTCTTATTTTTTATTACTATTATTCATAGTTCCATGGAGTTTCCTGATGGGGGGATGCGGGGATGTGGGGACGGGTTTTGGGGACAGGGGGACCAAGGGCCTAAGTTTGGGGATGACAGGGGGATGGCGAGGGGATGGTGGTGGGGTGGCGGCAAGGCACTGAAATACATATAGTACTTGAAAAAATAGTTATAAAAAGATGTATTAGTACAAGAATTATACATCTTGGAGACAACTAGGAGTTCCCTAGACGTCTTGAGGACACCTCGGCATCCTTGAAGTCCTATCGGCGTCTTGGAGATAGTGACGCTGGTGGTGGGATGGTAGTGCTGGTGGTGGGCTGGTGGGGGGACATCTAGGAAACGTGGGGTTTTTGGGGGGGACACATCCCCATGGAACACTGCTATTATTCTTGCACAATAGCAATTATTTATTTAACATAGATTGGAAACTCAACGAGTACTTGCCATTTTTTCTACTCTTGAGTTTTTTTGGAGTACACTCCCCAACTCCTAGGTGCCAAGTTTTTATCAAGTCTATGTGAGTTTTTTTCAGAGTACTCAATGAGTTTGAGGGTTTGACTTGCCTAAGTGCCAAACACACCAAAAATATTGAAAAATACGTTTTCATGGCATTATAAGCCCTTAGAGAAACACACAAGAATTATAGCATTGTAGAGCAAATTGCAAGGATTTTATAGGGGATTCAAAGAACAATTTTCTGGAATTTTGGAAAAAACATGTTTAGGTGGCTTTATGAATCCTATATGCTCATTTTATGAAAATGGTTTTTTTCCTTTTTAAAAACTATGAAAATGGTGTGTGCCATGAAGGTTTGTGTGATTTTGAAGGTCTTCATTTGGGCTTGATGGAGAGGGCCCCATCCCTTGAACCCATCTTGTACAGAGAATGTGCTAGAGGCATTGACCCTTGATCCCACTAGTGGCATTGCCTCCAAACCCTTGCCAAACTCAACCCATCTTGTACAGAGAATGTGCTAGAGGCATTGACCCTTGATCCCACTAGTGGCATTGCCTCCAAACCCTTGCCAAACTCATTTGGTACATTTTGTAGCTGTATTTTATATAAAATCTATGTTTTTTCAAAAAAGTATGTTATTTTTCAAAAAAAATAGTATTTTTGAAATTGTTGAGTTTTTATCCACTCAAATTTTTTGGATTGCCGAGTCTAAGATTGCAAAGCACGGTTTATTTATTAAGATATTTTCAGCTAAGTTGTTTTTATATATGCCAACCATTGTGCTAAATGTTGTGTTTTAAGCCACATGGCAACTCATCAACATGGCATCAAACACCTTGGGTAATTTAGAAAAAAATGCTCTTGCTTGTGTGCCATGTAACAATCTGTACTCCTACTGTAATGAGTTTTATTGCATGTTAATAAAAGAGTATTTTGAAATTTTCATTAAAGTTTGTGAGTTTGAATGGCTGTCTGGTTCAGCAGTTTGGTAAAACCCTTGAACATGGGACTGCACCATTTATGTATCTTGCAACCTGTTCTTGGTCTGCCTTATGATGTCCAGATTGTATAGTTATCTTCTAGAACTCATTTATATAGTCTTTCACACTAAGCTCTCTTTGAATCAATGTAATGTCCCCTTCTCATTAGTGATCTGTTCTGACACTCATCAGCCTATTCCAAAAGCCTGTAGGCTCATTTGAGGTAAAATTAGGGTTTCCATGTTCGGAGGTTCTATGGCATTTCAGGGAGTTTACTATTTATAGTAAATTCTATTTTTGGCAGTATGCAGTTATCAGTCTTCAAGGTCTTCATTTTCAGTTGGAGCATTTAATGCAATTCAAGTCTGGCTTCTAAAGGTTTTATTTTGGTGAATAAAGGCATTAATGTTATAATTTGCAGTTGACCCCCTTGGCTTAGGAGAACAACTTTAAGTTGTGTTTAAAAGAGGGACTTGGAAGGGGGACGCCTTCATGAGGTGTTTATATATTTTAATTAGTGTCTAATGCCTTGGGAAAAGTGGATGCCACTTTTAAGGAGATATTTTAAAATAAAGTGAAGTTCATATTGTGCAAAAAGGGACGCCGTCTTGAGAATTAATTGTTTTTGGAAATTTGAAAAGACTCTTGTGTCTTTTAGTGTGCTTTCTCATGAATTTGAAGAGTTTTGTGAGCTTCTATATAGTGAAGGTTTTGCTCCAGCCTTGGTATCCATGAAAATTATGCTAAAGTTATGCTGTCGGAATGACAATTGATATTTTGCTTCAAGGATGCCTACCTCCTAGCCTTTCGTCCAATTTCGTGTTTCAAAGATAACACCTAGTTGGCTAAATTGCTGCTTTTCAATATCAGACTAGCAGATTGAGCTCATTTGTTGAAGAATTCTAGAGTTTTTGTCAATTTTGGTTTTGCTGGTTCATCTACAGCTGAAGGTGATTTTGATTCATAGCTTTAAATTCATATTGAATTTGATTTTGGGTATTTAACCAATGAAATTGCTGACCTTGGGCGACCCTTCATGCTCATTTTGAGATTTTAATTTGAAGAACCTGATTTTTAAAAGAAAATCGCCCCTTCAAGGAGGGCAGTACCTTTCTAAAGTGCATTGGATTTTGTACAAGAGTTATATGCTGAGTTTGTTGCTGTTTGGTGTTATGATTTTGGGCGCCTACCTCCTAGAAGGCTTCTGCAAAAGACATCATTCGATTTGGAGGTGAATTGAGTGAGTTATGAATACTTCATTGGTTTTCACAGTTGCTGGTTGACATTTTCAGTTTGCTGATTTTTGTTATCAGACTTTAGAAGTTCATATTTTTGATTCATTATCAGTAGTTAGAGAGATAATTATTTGTATGGGATCATCCATTACTCATGTGCTTTGAAGCTATTGTAATTTATATGTATTTGCAGCTCTCTTTCTTATTTGTAAGACTGTAAACAGTAGTACTGTTCTAGTCCTTAATCGCTGCAATTAATTCTTCTTTCTTCTCACATTAAGTACCCCCTGGATGGTCTACCGCCAGTGTGGATAATTGAATTTGTATCTCTCTTTGTACCCACTCTCAAAGTGGTGAATTCCCACTCTCAAGTGGATGCCCGCCGCTGTGTTGATGCGTGTTTTGTGACACACCAAACACCAGAATAAAAAATGCCCAAAGGCAGCTCTATCCTCTCTTGAAAAATTACCTCTTATGCTAAGATTGCTAGAAAGGTCATACGGTAATTCCAATGTTCCGTTTTGGGGGATGGACAAGCTCAATGGATGATGTGATATGCTGGTTTCACAAAGGGACCCCTGGATAGTAGATTATTCGAAGTAGGAATTAGAATTGATTTGACGTTAAATGCTCTTATGTTTTTGGGATTTTCGGTTTGGAATAAAATAAAAGGAAAAGGGGTGAGGGTTAACGAACTAAATTTATGCAAAACTACTCCTACGAACTTAAGAGACAAATGCTGGATAGTGAAATTAAAACCAATCTTTGCTTCGCCAAGCACGGTACTACAACTAGACAAAGACGGTGCAATCTTCAATGGGTTTACAAAAGATATCCTATTACACAATACCACCATCAATTCGATCAATGCATATAGGTAATAGAATTCAAGTCAAGCAATTTCAATGTTCAGACTAACCTTACACATCAAATTGAAAATCATTCAATTGAAAAAGGTATGAACTAATTCCACTATTTCCAACACTATCAATCTTTCATTCATCTAAAATACTTGAAAACAAATTTACTCTATTGAAGAAGTCAATGAAACCATGCGGGCTCATAAAAATAACAAATGCTCAACTCTGAATCCACTTATTATTTAAACAGCAAAAGTTGCAACAATTTCATAAGTCTCTCCCGAATAAATGAAATGCGTGGGGTTTATATAGGCACCCCAATTACAAAGCAACGGCCAAGATTGATTTGAGATCAATGGCCAAGATTAATTCAATAAACCCTAACCCTAAAAGCATAACCAACTCAAAGGACACATGGCACAAGCAGAACAAGCTACTTGGAGTATGGAAAATGATGACACCTCGCGAATCATTCGAGCAAGTGGGAATTCAGAATGCAATTCCCTTTGGACTGCTCCTTAGCCGCAAATGCAAGAAATTTAGCTAACACAAAATCGAGTTCCTCCATTGAGATACTTGGCACAGAATCCAGTTGCACTCCGATCACGTCCAAGGTTTCAAGGCACTGAGTGAAAGTACTTTCCCACCTATCCTCCTGCTTCTGAAAATTATCCATGAAGGTCAAAAGGGAAGACATATCATCAAGCTGGTTCTTTGTAATAATCTGCACTTTTTTGAAATAAATGTTCATCACACTTTTCTTCAGTCCTTCTAAATCTAAGCCATTATCATCATGATGCTCCTGTCCTGTCAATCCTTCAAGAGAAGTGAGGATTTTGAACTGAATTCTTTCAACTGTACTCCGTATAGCAGCACACTCTTCCTTTATTCCATCATACGTCTTCCTTTTAGCCAATAAGGAATGATACCACCTGCTGAAATCATATGAGGCTCCTTCCTCGATAACACCTTCCTGGATTAATGTTTGCAGGGAAACTTCCTTTAAAACCTTCAAACGAGGTATTACTTTGTCCTGTACGTACTGGAAATCTTCCCAATTGTCCTCAACTTGACTAACTTCAGTTATAAGCAAGGCAGATCTGTCATAAGTTTGGGCGCACTTCTCTAAGAATTGCTCCATTTGTTTTGAAATATTGGTCACCCAACTCTTGGTTGCTTGACTCGTGATCCTCATAGCTTCAAGAACATCAACGGATTCCGGAGTAAGAGATGACGGTGGAATAAAAGCTTCACCTTCTTGGCGCAAAGGAGCTGTTAGCTGCTGAATGAACTCCATTAGCCTTAGATTTTCTAACCTTTCTTTCTTCTCCTCTGTTTTATCGAACTTTTCCTTGATGGCTTTAGAAGTGTCTGCTAACTCATGGAAATCCTGATCTATCGTGGTTGGCCCAATGTCCAACGTTGTAACCTCGTAATCCATAGGAGTAATCTGATCTTTTGGCTTATCAATTTTCGGGACTGCCACCTGTAAGATCCTGGATCCTGCATCATTCCTGGTAATCTGAGAATACTTCTTAGGCTTCTTTGGCGTTTTAGCTTTGCCAATCCTCTCTAGGAAGTCTTGCATGCTTTCAACTGGTTGAACTTCATCCAGTGGTCTGGACTTTTTCATCAAACCTTCGGTCAACCAATCTGGGATAGTGGATAATTCCATCCCATCTTCCAACTGAACATCATCATTAATTCCTTTTAGAGCAGAAATTAGCTCATCTCCTAGCTCTTCATTGTTCTCAAGGATCTCAGTATCTCCTGCGCCTTCAATCATCAAAGTATCATCCCCTTCCAAACACTCAATGAGGGTTTGTTCTTGGAGAGAATCCCACTGTTCTAACTCTTGAAACTGGATTTCTTGCTCATGGCTCGGCTCGATATCAACAATGGACACCTTTTCAATTATTCCAACTGATAAAGTACTCGAAAATGATGGATTTTCAGTCACTTTCTGTTTCTTACTATCCAATTCTCCGCCAGCTGATTCCTTTTCCTCTATACGAAGGTTTCCACTCACTACCTTCCTCTTGCTAGGATACGAAAGTTCATCAAGACTTTCGCCAATTGCTTCCTCTTGGCTTTCCTTATTGTTCAACGTGGCATAAGTAAGAGAAATTCCTTCTTTCCTCAACCTGCTGATCTGACTGTCAATCCATTCCCTTGAGTATGCTAAAATATCCTTCATCAATATGTTCAAATCGGTCAACTCAGGGTGTGTCCAGTTAGGCAATAGGATAGGCTTATCCTTTTCTTGTTCAAATTGAGGATGTATGTAGTCCCCGTTGTCTTTTACTTGGTCAGGTATAGGGAACAAGTCACACCTTTTTACAAGTTCAACTGGAATTCTGGACCAAGTCTTCTTCCTAACCCCATACTCGTCCACCAAGTTAGACCAATAATCTTCGATCTGCATAACATGAAGGGACTTCTTTCCGTGAACTCTCAGGTATGGATCATAATCGGACCTTGGATTATAAGTGCTGAATTTATAAAATTGCAACTCTACCCTTGCTGTTTTGGCTGATTGTAATGAGGGGCAGACTTCTAGCATTTTCCCAATTGTAACCGGAAAATCCACTCCTTGTTTGTTCTTTTTCGCCTGAATGGAGTCTACACATGCCAATTGCCTTGCAACTTCAAGCATAACAATCTTGTCTGTTGGATACCGAGGAAGTCTGTACGGAGCATCCGAGAATCCATGAATTCTTATATAAGTAAATGTCGGAAATTGGATAAACCAAGATCCGAACTTGTCAAGCATCACCATAGCTTCTTTAGATAGCCTCCTTTGCACTGTTCCTTGAAGAACTCGCGTGATATACATAAGGAAGGCGTCATTTGTTATCTTGAAATTGTCCCTGTAATGTAGCTGGAGCTGCGGGTAACAATCATATGATTTGAGTTGATCTTTCCGAAGTCCAACTTCGCCTTTACAAATCAGTCCTCTATACTTGGTGAACCGTGCCAAAATATAAACCACATAAGAACTCATGTAGAAGGTTTTGGTCTTCTCTAGGTTTCTCAACTGGAAATCGATATTATCACTTATTAACTTAACCCAATTTATTGCCTCCATTCCCAATACGATCTCCTCCACGTATGAAAACATCCATACTTTGAAGAAAGCTCCTTGAGAAGTTCCCATAATCCTGTTCAGCATATGAATCATATCACTGTATTCTATCTTAAAATCCGTGCAAATTAATCTCTTGGGCAACTTGGAGCGATGTCTTTTGGGTTCCCTGATCCAGTTAGAATTAACTATATCCATACAGGATTCCTTGGCTTGATCAAACATGGCCTGTGATTCCTGTTCAACATTTTTCGACGATGGGGAATACCAAATACTTCCCTGACTGAATCCTCTGTAAAGTACGCTAAGGTGATCCCATTGGGTGTTTTTATGGATCTTGTCTGAGGATTGTACCTTCTAGCACACTCAACCATTAACTCACTGCACTGAACTGCAGGTGGAAATCCTACTGCCTGATGAAGTCCAGACTTAACAATATTTGTGGCAATAGGCGTAGGCATTTCGTTCTGAGTGCCAAAGATCCTTCTCTTGTGTTGAATTGCATTAAACTGTTCAAAGTTTGTATCTGCCACTTTCTTCCACTTCGAGGATAACTGGGATTCTGGATAAAATTCTTTGAGGACTTCCTTTACTTGAGCTTTCTTGACTCCACCTCCCACGTTCTTTGGAGAAGACATTGTGCCTGTAAGAAGCTCGAAGTTAGAAAATTTTAATAAATTTGTAAAAAGGCGATTTCTTGGCTGGAGAAAAATTAAAAATCCAGAACTTGATTAAAGGCTGTGTAAAGAATAAATTCTTAATGAAAATTGATCCGCCTTTATTATCTTTAAAGAGCATTCATGGAAATTTAAATAACTTTTTGGATTTTTTAAGACTTTTACTGAAATTTTCTCCAATTTTCAATGAAAAAAAAAATCCTATTCCCTTTCAAAATCGCCAATGATAACCTTGCAGTTGCTTGAAAAAAAATCTGAAATGGAAGAGGAAAAATCGAACTCTTATGTTCTGGAAACAAAAAAAAATCCTGCTTGCAGCTGAAAAAGACGTCTTTCTTTTGAGAGAGGTTTTTCCTGAGAGAAATTCGACTTTGCAAATAATAAAAATAAGCTCACAAGATCATCTTTTATAATAAAACCTTTCCAAATTGGCTCAAGTCGACTTCTTCTTCTCATTGGGTGTTTTTTGCTTTAAAAACGAAAAAGCAATCTTATCGTGATCTTTGACTTTTCAAACAAGGCGTCCCTTTCTCATTAATTGATAACTTTCAAAATGAAATTTAAGTTATCTAAAATTTCTTGCCTTTTGGTAAAATTCGACCCTCAAGTGGACTTTTCACTTTTCAACTGGAATTTTCACTTACCAAAGCGATTTTGCCTTAGAAAATTTTCAATTTTCACTTTGAAGAATTCGACTTTCAACTGGATTTTTCTACTTCCCAACTGGAATTTCACTTCAACTTAAATTTCCTAAAGTCCAGTTCAATATTTCATTTGCCTTAGTCGATTTTCACTTTGTCCAACTGGAATTTCGAACTCTCCAACTGGATTTCCTTGTAGAAGGCGAATTTTCTCACATAGATGAATTTTAGTTGGATTTTTCAAGATTTCTCTTTGATAAACGGATTTCCCAACTGGATTTTTTGAAGATTCAATTGGATCTTTCTAAATGGCGCACCTCTTCCAGACTTAGGCGAATTTTATCATGATTTGCTTGCTTTTTATTTGATTTTTCAATGATTTTCTCTCAAAGGCGCGATTTTGTCCAGTTGATTTTTTAACCTTTGCATGCGCTTTTCCTGCTTTTGCATGTGCTTTTCCTGCTTTTGCATGCGCTTTTCTCATGATTTTTTCGATTTTCAAGACCTCTGCCTGATTTTTGCTTGCTTTTTAGTTCCAAAAATGGAAACTTTCGACTCCACTGCCAGTGACACCTAGCACCTTCTAAAAATAGAAACTTACTAGAAATAGAAAAAAGCAAAAAGCAACTTTCTAAAAATAGTAAATTCCAGATTGGTCCAGAAATGCCAAAAACGAAAAAAGCAAAAAAGCAAAAAAAGCAGAATCCCTAAAAAATAGGAAGTGTCAGAATTGAGCGAAAGCACAAGCGATCCTCGTCTGCAGGGTCTTCTAAGCACTTCTATGACGTTTACGATCAGTTTCAAGCTCAAACTCCCAACTTGGCTCGGATGATGACATCAGACTTTAATATGGAATTCCCAGACATCAGAGACTATGAAATTGCTACTCAAAGCTAAACCCTAAGAGCAAACCAGCGAGGGTCCCCATTTGCAATGGGGCGATGTGTGGAAAAGGTCACAACACGCTGCGGATGAATTAGATAGTTGTAT
The DNA here is from genome assembly GCA_007258455.2 of Sequoia sempervirens. Lineage (NCBI taxonomy): Eukaryota > Viridiplantae > Streptophyta > Pinopsida > Cupressales > Cupressaceae > Sequoia > Sequoia sempervirens. The sequence continues at coordinate 72,591,895 of VDFB02109042.1, read as the reverse complement.
CTTCATGGCTGGTTATCCACCTATTTGTTTCAGTTTTCAATTAATAACTCCGTCATATGTTAGCACCTCGCCCTCAGTGGGATCTTGAGTGCACATTCTGGACGTTGAGTTTGTTTCATTTCAAGTACTGTTTTTTAGTTTCTCCGCCATATGACAACACCTATCCTTCCTTGGGATTGAGTGTGCATTCTTGGCGTCGAGTTCTTTCAAGCTTGGATTTCAGTTTTTGATGCTAACGCTAATTCAATTGGCGAAGTGTTGATTGTGTGTGAAAATCTATAAAAAAAAGTTGGTTAGCATATTTCAGTGGTATCAGAGCAGAAGACCCTGCCATCCTGTGGCATTTTGTAGTTGGTTGTCTGATGAGTGAAAAAGACACTAGGCCATTCACCATAAGTCAGGCCAGAACTCAGCATCAGTTTCCACCTGTTCCAGAGGCAGAGACTTTTTCAAAAGCCTTAAGGGATCTTGGCAAAACAGTGGAAGGTACAGAAAAGACAGTTGAAATAATGTCAGACAGTGTAAGGCAAGCTAATGACGAGAGGGACAGAGTTGAGAAGAAGTTTGATGGGATGATAGACATGATGTCCCGATTATTGTCCAAGTTGGACCAACAAGCAGCTCAGAATATCATTCAGCCCCAAAATAACTCAACTGGAGAAAGCAGTGGAGTTAATAGGAATAACAATAATGGCAGTCCTGAGGTGAATACAAGAGACAGAATTGTGGGTCAGCATGCTGCAATTCCTAGTGGGTCATCCTCTAGACCCCTTTTTCCCGTTTTCACACCAAGGGAAGAGCAACAACCGGTTGAAGCTGCACCAACTTTTGCTAATGATGCACTTCAAGCGTACATGGAGTACGTTTCTTTACCTCTTGACTTGAGAGGTGCTTGGACCTTTGATCAATTCATGAATCAAAGGAGTCGGAGAAATGAAGGAAGGAATGAGCAATGTCCTCCTATGGTGCCTAGAAATGATTTCTACCAAGCTTTGGGAAAGATAACTATGGAGCATTTTGATGGTAGTAATAACTGTACAGCTAGATCATGGGTGCAAAAGCTAGATAATTATCTCTCTCTCGGACCCATGCCGGAAGGAGATGCTATCAAATTTGCTACTTTGCATTTGGATGGGATAGCTCACGAATGGTGGACTCATGGTTTGGTCACTCTTTGCCATAGCCTCATTCGTACCTATGATGAGTTTACCAACAAGCTGATCGAGAGATTTGATACCAAGGATCCAGAGTTGAGATTCAGAGAATTGGCACAATTGAAACAACAAGGATCTTTAGAAAATTATGTGGCTGATTTTCAAAGGTTATCAGTAATGGTGCCTAACATTATTGAGAGAAGACTTGTGGTACTCTTTGCAGAAGGATTAATGGAGCCCTTGAAAGGATGGGTCAAAGCCTTTGATCCACCAACTTTAGATGAAGCCATTAAGAAAGCAAGGAGCATGGAGTTGGCAGCCCCAAGGCCTAAGTTTCATTCAAAACCTTTCAGCCATAAGAAGGATAAAAAACATTCTTCAAATCTGCCAAAGAAGTTTCCACCAAAGTTGTCAGAAGAGCTCAAAGAACAGCTTAGAAAAGATGGAGTTTGCTACACTTGCCGTGAACCTTGGGTTAAGGGTCACCGTTGCTATGGAAGAGGCAAAGCAAACCTAATGGAGGGCTATTCTGATTTTGGATCAGAACCTGATTCGTTTGATCAACAATACGAATCAGCAAGTAGTGAAGGTGAAGAAGCTCCAGAAGAGAAGTCCGATGAAGTGGGAGATGGTAGTGCTTTCGCACAACTATCAAGTTTTCAGAAAAACGAGTCCTTTCGGGTTCGTGGAGTGATTGGATCTCAAAGAATAGTTGCTCTAATTGATACTGGAGCAACTCACAACTTCATTGATGAAGGATTGGTGACAAAGAGAGGTTTGAAAACTGAAGAGTTTGAAGGCTTCAAAGTAATGGTAGCTGATGGTTTCACCATGTCATGCACTAAGAAAATTCCTAACCTTTCTATTCAGATAGGAAATTATGAAGTAAAAGATGACTTCTATGTTGTGGGTATTGGTGATACCGATGCCGTGTTAGGAATACAATGGCTGCGATCTCTTGGAGAGATCACTTTGAATTTACAAACAATGGAGCTGAAATTTCAAGCTGATGGAAAGAAGGTTGTTTTGAGAGGGATGTCAAATGGGGGCCCTCAAATCGTGTCCTTGAAAAGAATGGAAAGGCTGATCCGTCATGATCAAGTTGAGTGGGCAGCTGAGTGTATGGTCCTACTAGCTGATCCAGTGGAAGAGAAGAGGCAATATCATCCTGATATCCAAGCCTTACTTTCAAAGAAGAGCAAAGTCTTTGGAAGCCTACCTCCTAGAAGACCTCCTGAAAGAGGTTCTGAGCATGTAATCGAATTAGAAGGAGCAAAGCCTGTCATGACTACACCATACCGTTATCCAAAGAAGCAAAAAGATGAGATCGAAAAAGCCATCAAGGAGCTATTGGAGACCGGTTTCATTAGACCAAGCAAGAGTCCTTTTGCTTTTGCAGTAGTGCTGGTCAAAAAGAAAGATGGCACAATGCATATGTGTGTTGACTACCGTGCATTGCATCAAAAGACAATCAAGAATAGATATCCTATTCCTAGGATAGACGAGCTTATTGATGAACTCCATGGAGCTATGTTTTTCTCGAAGATTGATCTTCGTTCGGGATACCATCAAATCAAAATGAGGGAGACAGACATAGAAAAAACAGCATTCAAATGTCACTTTGGGCATTTTGAATTCCTTGTCATGCCTTTCGGTTTGACAAACGCTCTAGCAACATTTCAATCTTGTATGAACAAGATTTTTAGACAGTAGTTGAGGAAGTTTGTGCTCATTTTCTTCGACAACATCCTCATTTTTAGTAAGTCATGGGAAGAGCACCTTAAGCATTTGGAAGAAGTGCTTAGTATTTTGGAAACAGAATGTTTGTTCGCCAAAGAATCAAAGTGTGAGTTCTGGATGATAGAACTATTATATCTTGGCCACATTATCAGTGCAAAGGGTGTGAAAGTTGATCCTGAAAAGATAAGAGCCATTCTTGATTGGCCAACTCCAAAGAATGTTTCTCATTTGAGAGGATTTTTGGGGTTATGTGGATTCTATAGAAGATTTGTGAAAGGATATTCTCATCAAGCAGCCCCTCTCACAGATCTTACAAAGAAAGGAGCTTTTCTTTGGACCAAGATGGCACAAGAAGTTTTTGATAAGTTTAATCAAATCATGAGTACATGTCCAATGTTGGCTCTTTCGGATTTTACAAAACCATTTGAATTGCAATGTGATGCTTCGGGTGAAGGTGTTGGAGTTGTTCTAATGCAAGACAAACATCCCATTGTCTTCGAAAGCCGAAAGTTGAGAGGAGCAGAAAAAATTTACTCCATTTATGACAAAGAGATGCTTGCCATCATGCATGCTTTGTCTAAATTCCGTCAATATTTGGTGGGAAGTAAATTTGTTGTTAAGACTGACCACAATAGTCTTAAACATTTTATGCGCCAAAAGGATTTGAATGAAAGGCAGCAGAAGTGGGTAAGTAAGCTCCAGGCATATGACTTTGACATTGAATATGTCAAAGGGAAAAATAACATAGTGGCTGATGCCCTTTCAAGAAGACCTCATTTGCAGTCACTTTGTGAGTTATCAGCAGATTGGAAGGAGTTAATTGCTGTTGATTATGCTAAAAATCAGTTTGCAACCAGCTTGTTTGAAGGTCATTTGGTTGATGAAAGGTATAAGTTGGTTGATGGGTTAATTTTCTATAAAGGTAGAGTCTTTTTAGTGCAAGAATCTAAGCTGAAAAAGAAGATTCTACAGTCTTTTCATGATGTTCCCCTTGCTGGTCATCAAGGCATGTTCAAGACTTACAAGCAGATTAGAGAAAGGGACGCCATCTTGTGAATTAATTGTTTTTGGAAATTTGAAAAGACTCTTGTGTCTTTTGGTGTGCTTTCTCAGGAATTTGAAGAGTTTTGTGAGCTTCTATATAGTGAAGGTTTTGCTCCAACCTTGATATCCATGAAAATTATGCTAAAGTTATGCTATCGGAATGACAATTGATATTTTGCTTCAAGGATGCCTACCTCCTAGCCTTTCGTCCAATTTCGTGTTTCAAAGATAACACCTAGTTGGCTAAATTGCTGCTTCTCAATATTAGACTAGCAGATTGAGCTCATTTGTTGAAGAATTCTGGAGTTTTTGTCAATTTTGGTTTTGCTGGTTCATCTACAGCTGAAGGTGATTTTGATTCATAGCTTTAAATTCATATTGAATTTGATTCTGGGTATTTAACCAATGAAATTGCTGACCTTGGGCGACCCTTCATGCTCATTTTGAGATTTTAATTTGAAGAACCTGATTTTTAAAAGAAAATCGCCCCTTCAAGGAGGGCAGTACCTTTCTAAAGTGCATTGGATTTTGTGCAAGAGTTATATGCTGAGTTTGTTGCTGTTTGGTGTTATAATTTTGGGCGCCTACCTCCTAGAAGGCTTCTGCAAAAGACATCATTCGATTTGGAGGTGAATTGAGTGAGTTATGAATACTTCATTGGTTTTCACAGTTGCTGGTTGACATTTTCAGTTTGCTGCTTTTTGTTATCAGACTTTAGAAGTTCAGATTTTTGATTCATTATCAGCAGTTAGAGAGATAATTATTTGTATGGGATCATCCATTACTCATGTGCTTTGAAGCTATTGTAATTTATATGTAATTTGCAGCTCTCTTTCTTATTTGTAAGACTGTAAACAGTAGTACTGTTCTAGTCCTTAATCGCTGCAATTAATTCTTCTTTCTTCTCACATTAAGTACCCCTGGATGGTCTACCGCCAGTGTGGATAATTGAATTTGTATCTCTCTTTGTACCCACTCTCAAAGTGGTGAATTCCCACTCTCAAGTGGATGCCCGCCGCTGCGGATGAATTAGATAGTTGTATCTTCATGGCTGGTTATCTGCCTATTTGTTTCAGTTTTCAATTAATAACTCCGTCATATGTTAGCACCTCGCCCTAAGTGGGATCTTGAGTGCACATTCTTGACGTTGAGTTTGTTTCATTTCAAGTACTATTTTTTAGTTTCTCTGCCATATGACAACACCCATCCTTCCTTGGGATTGAGTATGCATTCTTGGCGTCGAGTTCTTTCAAGCTTGGATTTCAGTTTTTGATGCTAACGCTAATTCAATTGGTGAAGTGTTGATTGTGTGTGAAAAATCTATCGAAAAAAATTGGTTAGCATATTTCAATCAAGTTTTGGAGTTTCTTCAACAAGTCCAATTGACAATTTGCAGGTGTTGTACCCAAACCAAATTTTTTTTGCTTCATCAAGGCATTTTGCATAAAAGAGTCTAAACTTTGCTAAAATGAGGTAAAATGCAGTTTTGGGCAATATCAAGCATGGAGTTTTTGTCAATATTTTGTCAGTCAAAGTCAGTTTTATTGATCAGAACATGAAGCAGAGACTCAGAATGGAGCTTTTCACGACGGAGGAGCATCTCACGACAGTATTTCACGTTGCACACGGTCATTTTAGTGATCGAGACGGAGTTTTCAGTGGTTAATATATGAAGATTTCTCAGGGAAAAAGCAGAGAGCGCAACTATAGCCCAGGGGCGCCCAACTTTTTGAAGGTCAAGATTTTGTGGAAAGTGCTCAAGCATACAGTCAATCTCTTCAGAATCAGTGTGGCTATCCGATGAGCTATCCAGCAAAGCTTTCCGAGACCTGCGGTTCCGACAAACAGCAACAGAAGTTGAAACTCTCAAAGTTCCAGATATGAGAAATTTGTCTTTTTCAGGCAAAAGCGCAACTCTAGCCTGAGGGCGCCCATCTTAAAGAGGGGGAAAATTCTGGTATTTCTGATAGCGAATACAATCAATCTGTTCACAACTAGTCTGCTCGTCCAACGAACTATCAAACGCAGTCATCCGAGTCCCAGAACTCCGGCAGCAGTCGTCTGAAGATGGGCTTATAATGGAGATTTCACGTTCCAGAGCATCTTCGTTGCTTTCCAGTGCAACTACAGCTCAGGGGCGCTGGTTTAAAGGACCCTTAAGATGGAAAAATTTGCAGATGAGGTCTTCCTGACATTAGTACCACTCTAGCCTAGCTTCGCAATGCATCATCCTGCTTGTCGATCCGACGTTCCAGGTGATCGTGGCGGAGGTTCTACCAAGCACGTAATTTCACGAGCGGACCAACATAAAATTTGCAGTGTTTTTCTACAGTCGAGAGGCGCCTAGCCTTTAGACCTGTTAGATGAGGTCGTTCGCGTTCGAAGTCTTCACGGCTTTTGAGCGTAATCATTTTATCTATTCAACGAGCCTAGCCGTCAGCCTTCGGGATTTGGCAAACGCTCGTACGTGCGAGGTCTTTGGCGAAATGCTGAAAAGTGAAGACATCCGGAAAATGGCCAAGTCTGGAGCAGATATTTTAAATAAAATACGCACTGACGTTTTTGAGGTCTTAGAAGCAATTTTCTTGCTTCGTCACCTCCAGAGACTTCTCTTGTGGGCTCTTCTGGCTGTCCGTTAAAACAAACGTGGCTCGAATCAGGTCATCCCAGCTCCAGATATTAGAGGTCGAAGTAGGGTACTTGGATGAAAGTTCAATTTTCGTCAAAATGACATCAGTGCGACTAAGAGCCAGGGGCGCTTTTACTTTTGAGGCCCTTAATGAACTTTTCAGAGGTCATGTGTACAGTCGTTGGATGCAGAATGTCTCCAGGCACGCAGTGAGCTTTGTTTCTTGTCAGCAGGGTTCACCGTTCGCAGTCAGCAGCCATTTGAAGTGTCAGATGGCAGTTTGAGAAATGGCCAAGTCTGGAACCTGTAAAAGCAATTTAATCAGAGGCGCCTAATTTTTCAGGGTGTTAAATGATGGATTTTGCAGTAGTGTCTCCCAGCAGACATTTCTTCCTTGTTCAGCAGGCTTTCCGATGAATATCTCCGTTCAGTCTCAGTATCACCCAGTCACTCAGGAATCAGTGTTGAAGTTGGCCAGTCATGACTTTGTCGTCAGCTATAAAATAGGAAGTTAATAAAAAGTGCAGTAACTTGAGCAAATGGACGCCTATGAGCTCAAGAGATGACTTTTCGGAATCGGTGAAGTCTAACGGTGAATCCTGAAGCTTCATTCGAATTGTCAACTGAAGATTAAAATATTTAATATTTATTTTGCATTAAGTGGCGATTTTCTATTTTTGGCGCCCTTGCATGATAATGAATATTTTATTATTTATTTAAGTTCAAACTTCCAGTCAATGGCAGTTCAACTGAAAGGGGTCCAATCAGAGGTCTTCTATTTTCATCAGGGTTTTGAATTCTTGCAGTTCTCAAATTGATGCGAATTTCTTCTTATTTAAAGAATGGCGCCTTCATTTATTATTCACAAAGCTTTCAAAAGAAATTTGTATTTCTCAAGAGAAAATTCAATCTTAAGAGAAATTCGTATTTTTTCAAAGCAAATTCATATTTCCAAAGGAAATAGAATTTTATCAATTTTCAAAGCGAATTTTATCAAGAGAAGTTCGTATTTCTTCAAGAAGTAAAGGCGCGCATCTTTAAGGGAAATTCATAGTTTCAAACAAAATTCGTATTTCTTAAAGCAAATCCAAAGGCTAAGGCAAATTCGCAAATTCTTCAGTAAGATCAAAGGCAAATTCTCAAACTTCATATAAATTTGTGTTTTCTTCAAAAGAGAAATTCGTATTTCCTCAAGAACAAAGGCGCAAAATTCAAAGGAAAATTCGTGGTTTTTAGTTTTCAAAGGCGAATTCTTCCAAAGCAAAGGCGAAATCTTCATCTATTGCCAAGGGCGTTTTCATCAAATACATCTTTTTGCAGGATAAAAGTTCATAATCATTAGCAATTTGAAGAATTCAAGGGCGATTTTCATTGAAGAAGAGCATACAAAAAACGTCTTTTTCCTCCTTTATTCTCAAATTTCTCTCAGTATACAATTCGCATGTTCCTAAAATTGGCAAATTTGACAAGTCTCAACATCTGGATCATTTTCATATAGCTTCCTCAAATTAAAATCGTGCGTTTGATTTTTTAGGAATTTTTAACTTTAGAACATTCGTTCTTGAGTTTCTAATTTTCTCAACTGAAAAGTCTTTGCATGGTCGAGTAGAAGTTAGATTTTCGCATTTCTGACGTTCTAGGTTGTCTTAGAATCTTTTTCTGGACAAAACCCATATCTCAGATTTTCGCCGAAAATAACCCTTCGATAGGCTATTTTTAGCTTTCCAGAAATCTTGTCAGAACATAGTCAAGTTCACAGTCAACAAGTGAGTTTTTCAGAGTACAGTACACACAGATTGAATTCAAGACCAAATCGGTCTTAATTCATGACTTCATCAGAGAAGCTGAGACCGATTTGTGTCAAGCATATTCGAAGGGTTGATAGGTGTAGTTACTCAAGTTCACATGGTTGCATACCTCGTATGGCCGATTGTCTTCCAAAGTCGGTTTAGAGGGTTGATACCATTGGAGTTTTGTATGTGCAACAAGTTCATTTGCATTTCTCACAACTAGAGTGTGCGCAGTCAAACCTCACAGTTTCGTCATGCCAAAGCGTCAGAAGCATCAAGCCGCATAAGAGATAATGGCCATCACTTCAGTTACGGAGCCGCCAAAGTTATAAGTCAGTGAAATGCTAGTTTGAGTATGCAAAGATTGCCAAGATTGCTCAAGTTGCTGACATTCAGATGCTGATGCAGTTGACAGCCTCGTTGAGGGATTGATTGTTCGAGATCACGATCAGTAGACTTCAGTTCCTACCTCTCAGAATAGACATTTTACACAAGAGTTAAACTTGGTGTTACTTTCTCAAGTTAACTCGCTATCTCACCTCATGCATATCTATTCTGAGATCATATTTACACACTTGGAGTTTCTTTTAGGGTTTTTCGTTAACTGATGATAGTCTTCCAGTTAACTCGCTTTCAATAAGGACGTGCATGCTTGCACAATTGTCCATTTTTAGATTAAATGTTTCGGTTAACTGATGGTAGTTTTCTAGTTAACTGTATAGTTTGCTTAATTAGGGCTTGGCAATAAATCTTGCATGCATTGCAAGACTGTAGTTAACACAAGGTAATTTTAGGGTTCCCTACACCTTGATGTATATAAATAAGAGCTTTTGCTCATTTGTAAATAACTTTTGCACGAGAGAAATATATGCTGCGCCTACCTTGCCCTCAATATTGCTCTTTTTGTATCTGTTCATGTGTTTTTACTATTATGATGAATTGTTATGCCACATAGGGTTTCATGCAATTATAATGGTGAATTCTTTCTGTTTTGTCACTTGTGCATCTTTACCATTATGATCAATTGTTATGCCACATAGGGTTTCATGCGATTGTAATGATAAATTTGTTTTGTGAGTCTTTACTATTATGATCAACTGTTATGCCACATAGGGTTTCATGCGATTGTCATGGTAAATTCTTCCCATAGTTTAGATAAATCTGTTTTGTGCCTAATAAACTTGTTCAGATTGAGATAATAGTCGCGCCACCTTGCCTTCAAGTAGAGAATCTGTACTTGGTTATCGTGTGTTGTCGTGGACAATAAACTAATTCGGATTGAGATAATAGATGCGCCACCTTGCCTTCAAGTAGAGAATCCGTATCTAGTTTATCGTGTGATGTTACCAATAAACTTGTCTAGATTGAGCTGATAGATGCGCCACCTTGCCTTCAAGTTGAGAATCTATACACGTTTATCGTCTAATAGTCAAACCCTGCTCCATTTCCTCATGCTCTGTTTTCTTGAGGAAATTGGATAGATTTAAAGTAGATAGCTTAGTTGTAGTTAATGATCTGCGAAACCAGAAAATCCTTAGCTGCAACGTTCTTGGTTTTCTTAACCTTGTGCCTCTTCCAGCTGAGAACAAAAAGATAGGACTTAGATTACTTTTCTTTTCCATGCATTCCAGCACTACGAGGGAGCTTCCCTCCTAATTTGAAGAGCACTCATTACACAGTGTGCATAGCTGTCCGTACCAACTCTTACTCCAGAGGTGCTAGTTGTTACGCCAACAGCAGGCAAAAATTTTCCCTTCATTTTTTCAATCATCATATCTCAACAAGTAATCTTTTCTTTATCCCTTCTATTTCTCTCAATTTGTATCTCTTTTTACTAGAAGGTTTCACGATCTTTCAATTTTATTTGAACCACTTCTCTTCTTGGATCATTCACCTCATTGAACTTGAAATATTGTTCCATCTTAGTGAGCCAATCAATTTACTCCTCGGGGTTCAAAGTGCCTGAAAAAATATGAATTTCCATCATAGTTTTTCTTCCAATCCTCACAATAGCTCTAATGAGCTCGTCTTCACTTGCATCCAACTACGGTATGTTAGCTTGCTCTTGTTCCTTGTCTTCTTATGCTTCTTCCACATCACTCACATCATATCTTGGTGCAAATCCCCTTTTCTCTTTTCCAACAACTTCCAACCTGGCTTGAACAACTTTGTGGCAAATCCACTACCTCATTCAGTCTAATTGTCACATTGGCAACTCCTTTACTTATTCCAGCTACTCATTTGGGACATTTTAGAAAAACAAAACTCAATGTTGTAATCCCTCTGATTACAATCCTACACACATTGAGTACACACCCACTAACTGGATTTAGACCATCTTCGATACCATATGACACAGACAAGGAGAGGGGGTCAAATTAATGACAGCCTTGTCCTTTCAGCCTAATCAATGAACCAATCGATACACACATTATTTGTTGCAAATAACATTGGGTAACAACATCAATCTTTGATTTGATTATTGTTGTAAAACTAAACATTGCAACAGGCACATGTTTATTGTTGGGGAATAGAACATCACATAAATTGTGATACAAAACATGGTTTTATTGCTGCAAAAGTTGCTTGCTACAAGGAAAATGAACAAAACAACCTAGATTGTTGTTCCATAACAGAACATTATTTGCTGCTATTTTATTTGTGCAAATAGATCACTACTAACAGTACAACACTCATTGCGACAACTATGGAATGCATTATTAATACTATAACAAACACGTCCCCAAGTATGGAATGTACAAGAAGCAGCCCTGGAAACTTGTGTAAAGGACTGCAATAAGCGACATCAGCTCCAGTCTGATTAGCTTCCTTTGTTTTCCACATGAATGGCCACACCAAATGATTATGAAATTCTATCTCATGATTGGGCGTTCAACATTTGATATGTGGGCTCTTTGCCTTCCAAGTCAACCCTTCACATTCCACTCACTTCTTGACTTGTTCCATTTTTGCATTGTAATTGCTACAAAACTCTTCATTCAAGCAACGATGAGTAGCCAAATAACAAGTCTTTTTTTATTTTTTCTTTTCTACATCATCATTACCCTATCCATGACACTTATATGATGCTCCCCTCTTGGAAGAGTTTGAGTTCTACAAAACCATGTTACCTGCCTTTGAATAATTCCTCATTGAGACCACCACAAATTGTGGCAATTGATTCTTCTGCAGGAGTTGTGCAACGTAGCAGTTTTATAACTATTGCAAAAGACTTTCTTCAGCAGTTGTATAACTCTTAAAACTGACTTTCTCTAGCAGTTGTGCAATTGTTGCGAATGACTTTCTGTGGTAGTTGTATATAACTTCTAGAACTGACTCTCTGTAGTAGTTGTGCAATTGTTGTAAATGTCTTTCCACAACAACCATGTAATTGTTGCAAATGTATTTCCATAGCAATCGTGTAATTACTGCAAATGATTTTGAAATAGCCCTTTTAATAATTTCCACACTTTTTCTGGAATATATATATATATATATATATATGTGTTTTTACAATAGTCTTTTTTCTTTTTTGGTTTGGTTGCAATTTTTAAATAAACGAACTCTGACAGAATCTTTAATTGCAACAAAAATCAAACTAATGAATGCAAATAAAATATTCACAGAATATTATTGCATAGCACTACTTAAACAATATTGAATAAAATTTGAAACAACACAAAAACCTGAAATAAGTTATAGTTGCTGAAATTCCAAGAATGGACATCTTCGTATTGGTACAGTCCCACATAATTCTTCATAGAATGCTGAATTAGCAAGTCAAACCTCTTTTGAATTAGTGTGAACTCCTTCATATGTGTACGACTTCTCCAAATTGTCCTCCAAAAGTATGATCCCTTCACTTCCTTCATGCACATCTTTGAATACAAGGAATGTCAACTATCAAGTGGGCGGCTAGTAGTTAAGGAGCCGTACGGACATTTTAATTATATTTTCAGCTTCCTTAAATAGTACGATCCACCATAAATTAGTACAGCCACTTTCAATGACTTCACCAATAAAAATTTTGAATTATTCTGATAATTGCATATCCTATGTAAATATTCTGTAATTTGCAGTTGGTATGACATTTAGCTCTTTAACGTAAATCTCCACAAGAACTTCTTGCATTCAGCACAATGGCGATTTCTAGGTGAAATCATTTAATTGTTGGGTGGGTTTTTGTCCACACAACTGTTTGTTAGAAGGGTTTCCATCCTTTGGTTAAATTGGACAAATTATTGTCTAAGCTTTCCATCCAACCCTAAAAGTAATTTTTTTTTTTAATTTGAATATTCGTCTTTTTTCTCTTTTATAATTATTAATTACTTTTTAGGTAATATTTTTTTTAATTGAATATTCACCATTTTTCCACTTTATAATTTTTGTTTGCTTTTTGGCCATGTATCCAATATTTACTTTTGGCCTCATTCAATAATAATAAATTGTCATTTTTCCAAAGTTATAACTTAAAGTACCTTTTAGACAACTTAATAAATTATTATTATATTATTCCTTTGTAAATCCCTCAAAAATAGGCTTCGGGTCCTTTGACTTGATTTAATTTGAAAAAGGGGGCATTACAGTCCATCCTTCACGGAATTACTTTCCCTCAAGTAATTGCATGTTGGGATGCTCAAGAATCTCTACACTCTTTTAAGTAGCATGTTTTGTGGGAAAATCCTTTCATCATACCAGATACTTTGTAATGGTTCTGTTTCTTAAATTTCTTTTCTCTGACATCCAAAATAGCTTTAGGTACCAATATAAGTTTTCCATCATCATCCAAAGGAGCAACTCAATAGAAGGACTAACATGCTGCCCCAATGCCTTTTTAATAAATGATACATGAAATACATTGTGTATTTTGTTGTGCTTTGGTAACTCAATCTCATAAGCCACCTCACCAATCCTCCTCATGATCCTGTATGGCCCATAGGAACGGGGCTTGAGCTTCTTAGCTCCACTCTTCTTGATAGAAGACTTTCTATATGGCTGTAGTCTTAAGAAAACCATGTAACCCAACTCAAAACTCCTCTTTGTATGATGCTGATCTGCATATAGTTTTTGTTGGTTTTGAGCATACTAGAGCTTTTCTTTCAAGACACCCAATATGTCTTGGCTTTGTGCAACCAAGACTCATGCTCCTGGCACTCTATTGTCAGCAATAACCAAATCCACAAAGAAAAGGGCATCATATCCATATAGTTCTCTAAAAGGTGTCATACCAATTGACATATGGTATGTAGTATTGTAACAATGCTCTCCCATGTAAAGCCATATAACCCAAGATGACTGCTGCCCTAACACATAATTTTTCAAGTACCCTTCAATCCATTTATTAACAATTTTTGTTTTCCCATTCATTTGAGGATGATAATCGGTACTTGGAGTCAATTCTATGATTGTCTAGCGAAAAAGCTCTTGCCAAAACAAACTAAGGAACTGACTATACCTGTCACTCATAGTGTATTTAGGCAAGCCATGCCTAAAAACTTCTCTAAAAAACAAATCAGCAAATTGAGGAGCCTTAAACTTAGTTGGAATGACAAAGAAATGAGCATATTTGGTGAGTGTCCACTGCAACATAAATGTAATTTTTACCCTAAAGCATGGGAAGTGCTGTGATGAAATTTATGCAAATACTCTCCTATTTTTAATCTGGTATAGACAAAGGCTGTAATAAACCTGTTGGAAAAACATGCCCTGCTTTATTCTACTGACAACTAATGCATTCTCTAATGCATTGGACGACTTCTCCCTTGAGCCCTTTCTAAAAGAATCTGTCTCTAACCTGCTTATAAGTTTTGAGGTAACTTGAGTGACCAGCCAAGGGTGTATTATGGAGAGCTCTCAAGACTTTATTCTTAATTTTTTATTCTGGGATTAAATAGATCCTATCCTTGTAGAGGATGACATCATCAACCACCTTATACCTGTCATTCTATATTTTTCCTTCAAGGATCTCATTAGTGAAGTTATATTTTGTATACTCTGCTATTATCAAGACTTTCCAATCAGCAATGATTTCAGACATAAAACATAAATAAGGCTTTGTGGATAAAGCATTGATGACAACATTATTTTTTCCTTTTACATATTCTATATCAAAATCATAAGCTTGGATCTTACTCACCCACTTTTGTTGCTTGTCATTGAAGTCCTTTTGGTTGAGAAAAAACCTCAAAATGTTGTGGTCAGTCTTGAGCACAAATCTGCCACATGCTAGGTATTGTTAGAATTTGGCTAAGGCATCAATGATAGCCAACATCTATTTGCCATAAATGGAAAATTTGTGTTCTACATCTTTTAATTTTCAACTCTCAAAGGCAATGGGGTATCCCTTTTGCATTAAAACAACCCCTATTCCTTCCCCTGATGCATCACATTCGAGAACAAATGGAATAGAGAAACCTGAGATGGTAAGTACTGGGCAAGAACTCATTACTTCTTTGAGTTTTTCAAATGTGGCTTGAGCTGTTTCAAACCATCTGAATGCTCTTTTCTTTGTCAACTCAGTCAATAGAACAAGAAACTGTGAAAATCCTTTCACAAATCTTGTGTAACAACCACAAAAGTCCCAAAAAACCTCTCAACTATGTCAAAGAAGTGGGTGGTGGCCAATCTCTTATTGCCTAAATCTTCTCTTGATCTACCCGTACTCCTTGTGCATTGATAATATGTCCCAAGTATAAAATTTCGGTCATACCAAACTCATACTTGGACTTTTTTGCAAAAAGAGTTTGCTGCTCAAGAATTGCCAACATTGTATATAAGTGTTTCAAATGCTCTTCCCATGTTTTGCTATACACCAAAATATCATCAAAGAACACTCAAACAAACTTCCTCAACTGCTCCCTGAAAATATGATCCATACATGATTGAAATGTAGATGGAGCATTGGTTAACCCAAAAGGCATAATGACGAATTTAAAATTTCCATAATGACATTTGAAGGCTGTTTTGTGTACATCTCATCCCTTACCTTGATTTGGTGATAATTGAATTTGAAGTCAAATTTTGAAAAATAAACTACCCCATATAATTCATCGATCCTAGGTATTGGTACCATTTTTAATGGTCTTATTCAATGCATGGTAGCCTATACACATTCTCATAGTATCATCTTTATTTTTTACTAGTACTGCCGAAGAGGCAAAGAGACTAGAACTAGGACGTATGTGTCCCCATCTCCAACAACTCAATTTCTTTTTTTATTTCTCTTTTGAATTCTCTAGGATGGCGATATGGAGTAACCATAATAGGTTTAAACCTGTCTCAAGCTCTATGATATGCCGAAACCCCTTATCAGGAGGCAATCCAAGAGGTAAATCATTGAACATTGTACCATGCCTATCTAAAACAGTTTGTATCTCAACAGGATAAAATCTCTTACCATTGGATATGAATGTATCTCTCACGAAGCATTGAGCTACCAAATTTATTGTTCCCTTACAAAAGGCTGTCTCCATCATCCTAGTTGAGATTGATGTAGGGGCACCATTGGCCATACCACAAAAGCACAACCTCTTTACCTTAATGTTGAAATTTCAGCTCCATGGTTTTGTAATTTTGTGAGATTTCCCTAAGGGAATGGAGCCATTGTATCCCTAACACCAGATTGCATTGGTGTTAGGCTTCTTGCATTGGTGATTTTTGGGTGAAATCACTTGATTAGGTAGGCGGGTTTTCGTCCACACAACTGTTTGCCAGCAGAGTTTCCATCCTTTGATAAATTGAACAAATTGTCCAAGCTTTGCAAATAAAGGTTTTGGGAATTTGATAATTACTAGAATGAATGTTTTTCCCCAATAATTTATTTTTTAATCCTTTTTCCATCCAACCTTAAAAGTGATTAAAAATTACTTTTCTTTTTTATAATTATTTGAATATTCATCATTTTTCCCTTTTATAATTATTAATTACCTTTTAGATAATTAATATTTCTTTGAATTGAATATTCACCATTTTTCCACCTTATAATTTTTATTTGCTTTTTGGCCATTTATCCAATATTTACTTTTGTCCCATTTAATAATAATCAATTGTCTTTTTTCCAAACTTTTAACTTAAAAGTACCTTTTGGACAACTTAATAAATCATTATTATATTATTCACTCGCAAATCCCCCCTTTAGTCTATGGGGAATAAAAATAGGCTTCGGGTCCTCTGACTTTATTTAAGAAAAAGGGGACATTACAGATTTTCATATTAGTTGTAGAATTGTTGCAGGTGATTCCCACAGCAACTAGTTAATGGTTGCAGATAACTTTATGTAGCAACTGGAAGGCTGCTACAAAATGACTTTCTACATCAATAATCACTGCTATGGAACAACTTAGTTATTTCTACAAACTATGCTAATGCATGTGTATGTTGCTCATCAATTTATTTGGTGACGCAAGATTGATGTTTTGCTGCCCAAGAATGCTCCTGTATCATGGGACTGAATGTACAGTTCAAGTTTAACTAAATTTCCTGCTTACTAAGTAAATTGGCACTGATTTCACATTACTGGGAAGCTTGAGCACTAAAAGCATTTTTTGTTCTCTAAATAATATATATGGTTTTCATCTAAATATATGCATAGGGCAGAGTGTAAATTCTTTCTAGCAGGTGAGAGTTGGATTTAAGCAGTAGCTTGCCAAGGGTTATCTTAGTTTTTAAATTTACAATCGAAAAACATGTATCTTAGATGTTCTGCATGATCACTGTCAAGAATAGTTTTCTGATGAATATCTGATCTTTGATTTGGCAGGTGATTTCAATTATCTTTCCAATTATTTTTATTATTTCAATATATTTGAAAAAGAAGAACCTGCAGGATATGCATCATGCAATTCTTGGTAAAATCATTATCTTCTTCATTACAAGCTGTATTCAATCTTCATTACATGATATATAAGGGAATCAAATTGATGAAGTAGTAGAGTTGCTTTTCTTTAAAATATATTTAAGCAACTTTCAGTTAATGCATTTTTTTGTGGGAATCTTACATTATATTTCTTTGGGAGAACTTTTGACTATTTATCAAATGAATTATTTGCACCCTTAAAAATTGCTTCCAGATGTTTAGAATGGAACATCTGTTCTAGGAAATATAAAGGCAACGAGTAAACTTGCAATGTTAGAGAGTGGTTTTAGAAGAAAACAGAGATTTTTATATTTTTGGGACTACAGTTTGTGGAATATAAACTATAAAATGGTTTCCAAATTACTCATTGCAAAGAAATTCAATCACTGTAGTTAAACTTGCATATTGTCATATGTGCAGGTCTACTTTTTTCTGTGTTACTATCAGCAATAATAACGGATGGTGTAAAAGATGCTGTTGGTCGACCCCGTCCAGATTTTTTTTGGCGTTGTTTTCCAGATGGACATGCGGTGAGCATTGCTAGTTTGATTGGTTCTCTTTTGTTTTTTATGGTTTCTGTTCATACTTCAAGAGACAAACAGGGGGCATCTATTTACCAGGTCCCCAACATGAAAATATAGATGATTGAAAATATATATGATTTACAATAGAGCTTTAGATTATAGCTTGAAAGACCCAAGGTGTCGAATTCGAAACACATAGTTTATAAACTCTCATCCCTCTTCATCCAGTATCTGAAACCATAAGTATTGAAGCTATATTTATTATTATATAAGCCACAAAGAACTGACAGATATCACTGTCAGATTGAACTCTGGAGTCTGAAGAGAACAAAATCACTGACAAAATCTAGTATCATAGTCTCAATTAACCCATACAAAGCAGGAATCATACTTTTTTTCTCTAAGTTATAACTAAAGAAGATGAGAAGAATTGGGTAGAAAGAAATCACAAAGAGCGAAGTTCTCATTATTATTCATCTTGTTGGCCTTGACCCTCATAGAAGACATCAACATAGGAATCTAATCTTTGGTGGTAGGGAGGTTGAGGTATGAAGCTCCACACTCAAATGACTCTCTGTCATTCTTCATCTTGTTGGCTTTGACCCTCACAGAAGACAACAACGTAGTGATCTGATCTTTGGTGGTAGAGGGGTTGAGGGATTAAACACCATGCTCAAATGACCATTTGTGGATTAGAATATACAGATGCAATGTAACTGTTTCAAATTGGGACCAAACCTTGCTTTGAAAATCATTAGAAACTTCTCTTATACATATGATTTTCCCTTTGCAACTGTGTGGATGTGGCCAAGTCGTACCAGGATCAGGTATGGCCTTGTCAGTTTTACCTTCAAGGGATTCATATCCCCTTTAAGACTTGGCCTTCATTTAATTCCAAATCATTTGCTTCCTTGCTACATGAATGGGTACTAAGATTGTTAATATCATACAAATTGTGCAAGAGGATTTCTTTCCTCACTATCAGAATCCTCCTTACTGCTGATTGCAGCGGCCTTGTTAGCAGCATCCATATTCCTGTTTTTTAATATGAATGTGTGAGGGTCCTGTAAGTTAGAAGGAGATAATTTTCAACCTAGCTATCTTAGAAGTTCCCTTTTCATCTGAAGCAGAGGTTTTGAAATTCAAAATTTCCTTTGCAGCACTAGCCAGATTCCATCCTCTGCTGGTTTTTCTTTGACCCTTCCAAGGGTTCTTCATAAAATCCTATACAATCTGAGTCCTACACGCCCCTTAGACAGAATATGGGGGCCTTGTTGATCATCTTACATGGAGGAAAGGTATGATTTGACACTCGAAATACTAAACTGGGAAAGATAGCCAAACCTCAAACTAACCTGAGACAATTTGCCAAGAGGACAAACTAGCAGTGTCTTTCTGAGTTTCCAGGACAGGGGAATGGGGTTTCAGGGATGGCAAAATAGTTCCTAAATCTTGGGGAGGGCACGGGGACAGCTATCTAGATATAATAGCCATAATTTACGCAATTGAAAATATACAAATTAAATAATAAGTACAAAATTGAGAACACACTATGCAATTGATAATTGATAAGTTATAAAAATTAAACAATGTCATTGTCAAATTGTAAATGTTATCATTTGAATATCATAATAGTGGAAAATCTATTTTGAAGTTTCAATGTACAAATGAGCTGCAAATCCCAATTAGAGTCTACAAATAATAAAATGGAAATGCCAAAGAAAGAAATCCATAGCTGGTTTGTGTTTGAAAAACAAGCTCAAAATCAAAATCATCATCGATTGTGATGCAGTCATGGATGAAGGGTCTAATGAAAGACTATCCAACCATGCAGCCTAATGCAAAACACACCTTAAACATGCATAATGAAATCAAATATTTTAATATTCCCAGGTAATTTTGTGTGTAATTTTTTTTTTTAATTTCACCCAACCGTTTACACAGGCATTTTGTCAAACAGTTGTCTCTTAGCTGCTTCTGAGTTGCTTTTGTGTTTGTTTTTCCAGTATGATAGAAGGTTTATACAATATATTCAAATATAATTTTCCTCTATAATTTCAATAGCGGGATAATACATTTTGCAAGTATTACAATAGGGAACGTAATTCCTATCATGAGAATACTGCTGATATGAAATTTCAGAAATTATCTTTAATAATATTTATCAGCAATTGCAAGGAATTATCATATATAAAAATAGGCGCTAAACTGGGATTGGCAACAACTAGATTGAAACTCCCAAATACTATTGCTGAGCTTTTTTTTATCACATAAATTAATGGCATCATTTATAATGCACAGCCTCCTTAGCAATTAGTATGGCAGCTACCATAAATTAATTGCTGAAGTAAATGGACCCCCACTGGCTTCTAGGCTGGGCGCTAACCTTGTGTTGACCCTGCTGACACTCCACATCCCTCCACGACACCTTGGAGGACTCCTAATGAGGTATGGCAGCCTAAGTTAGAGCTGCTATCCTATATGGTAAGGCGCAGCTGATAAAACCCAAGGCTGCGTGGGAAATATTGAAGCTATTCAAGCCTTAAAGTATAAAGCTTGATACTCCTCCAAACCCATACAGCTTCCACTAAATTTTGGCGGCTCCAATAATATGTGTCGACTCCTTCCTAGCTGGAAAATAAGAAAGCTGCGCTAGGCAATAAGGACTCGACTTTCTGTGTATTCAAATAACTCCTCACATTGAATGATATAACTGATGAGAGAGGTCGCTGCCAATATAAAATGGATATCACTTCAATCTCCTCTTGTGTATAACCCAATAACTGTCATTGAAATTTGTCTCCAAAGGAGACTTTACAAATTTCCATATAATAATCGCTTTGCAATTGTGAAACCTGAATGATTCCGCTTGTATCCAGCTAGGGCAGATAGTCTCACTACCGAAACTTGTAACCTATAGGGTTTTCGTCCTAGGGTTTTAACTTGTTTTGTTGACAAGTTGTGCATTCCCTCACATGCCACAAAACATCCTCCTTGAGGCCCTTCTATGAGAATCTCTCTCTGACCCTGCTTGTAATTCTTGAAATCGGGATGTCTTGCCAATGGGGTATCATGAATAGCTCTCAAGATCTTATATTTCAGCTTAGACTCAGGGACCAAAAATATTTTGCCCTTGTAGTAGATGATATTATCGACTGCTCTATATTTGTCATCTTGTGTCTTACCATCTAAGATCTTGCAAGTTGCAATGTTCTTGGAATATTCCACCAAAAGGTGGGGATTCCAATCAACCGAGATCTCCACTAGAGAGCATATAGTGGGTCTCCTAGAAAGAGCATCAACAACTACATTCTTCTTACCTTTGACATGCTCTATGTTGAGATCATAGGCCTGCACCTTGCTGACCCATTTTTGTTGCCGCTCATTAAGATGCTTCTATTCCAAGAAATATCTCAAACTGTTATGATATGTCTTGACTACAAATCCACCACCTACCAGATTCTGTCAAAAAATTTCCGAGGCACGCATTATGGCTAGCATCTCTTTGTCATAGATAGAGTAAAGTCTCTCATTCCCCCTAAGCTTCTTGCCCTCAAATGCTATGGGGTGCCTGTTCTGCATCAGAACTACTCCAATATCTTCTCCCGAAGCATCATTCTCAAGGACGAAGGACTATGTGAAATCAAGTGAGGCCAAAACCGAAGAAGAGCTCATTACATCCTTCAACTTGTTGAACACCTGCTAAGCCTTTGTTGTACCCCAAATTAAAATTTTTGCTACACTTAGATATTTTGAAGAAATGAGTAAAATTCTTGTTAAAACTATCAAAATGGTCAAAATTTGGGTTTGCATGTCTTGCATGAGGGGTAAAAATGTGAAATTTCCAAAATTTGACGATCTGGGTATGCTCAAATCGACCTAATCTCCAAAACCTACATCTCAGTTTTTTCATCCCTACTTTTTAGGAAAACTGCTATTTTTAGAAATTTTCTAAAAATAGTAACTTTTTATGGGTTTCTTTCGAAATGGATACTGGCAAAATTTTTTAAAAATAGAAAATTTATAAAAATAGAAAGTTGGTCCGTTAGGGTTCAAACTGATTTTGATTGGCTCAAAATACTTCCACATCAGGCTGGTGTAGTCAGAATCACAAAACAATCAGTTTTTCCCTAGTGGGTCTATTTTGCTTTTTCAGAAGCATATTAGGAGCTCCGAAGTCATCACAATGGAGGTCAGTCGGTTGCCAGGCATCAGATTCAATGACCAAGCATCAAACAAAAGATGAGTTGAAGAATATGCACGATGAATAAAGGAGGGTGAAAATTGTGGAATTTTGACTAAGTCTGCTTGTCATGGGCGCCCTTGGAGAGAAAAGGCGCCCATCTTTTTAGGGCATCAAATGGTGAAATTGGGGTTTGAGCTCCTAGTCAAACTTGTTCAGAATCCTCCCAGCTCCGCAACGAGCTCGACAGTGCAGTCATCAGATCATCTAGTCGTCCGGGATTTGAGGTCAAACAAGGAGGTTTCAAACAAAACACAGAGTGAAGATTCCAATGAGAAGAAGAAAGTCAGATGAAAAATTCTGGAGCAAATGGGCGCCCCTAGAAGGGAAAGGCACTGATGATTTCGAGAGCCCAAATGGATGTTTTTTGCCGGTGAAGCCTCCAAGATGACTTCCTCAGAATTGATCTGGCTTTCCAACGAGACCACCAACACGTCAATCAGAGTTGGCAGTCGTTAGATGCAACAGGCAGAACAGAGGGTCTGACAAGAGCCAAAGTCAAAAGCAAGAAGAAAATACTAAAAATGACTAACTCTGGTGAAGTTGGGCGCCCCAACTTGCCAGGGGTGCCCAAGCTTTTGTTGTCTCAAATTCAACTGTTTGGCAAAGTGATCCCCAGGAGACCCTCCTTTAGATCATCTCAGCTCCGCAACGAGCCCAACCATCAGTCAATCCAACGCCCAGATCTTTAGATCCGACAGGATCATGTGTAGAAGAGGAATTGATGAAGAAATAGAAAAGTTTCTAAGTCTAGTAAAGGTGGGTGACCTTGGAGAGAAAGGGCGCCCAAGGTTTTGAAGCTCTAAATCATAGAATTTGCCAATGCAACACCTAATATCACCTCGTTGGTTTCAGTCGAGCTATCCAGTGAAGCAGACAATTAGTCAATTGGATCAATGTAGCTCCCGAAATCGAGATTTCATCAGAAGATCAAAGGGAAATGAAGAACTTGAAAATCATGCAAAAATGGCTAACACTGTGAAGGTTCAGTGCCCCAAAAGGAAATGTGCATTGATGATTTTGAAGGGTCAAACAAAGTTTTTAGCCAGAAGTGCCTCTAGGGGGATCTTCTCAGAATCAGTCAAGCTTCGCAATGAAACATCTTGCTCATGAAACGGATCAATCTGGAAGCCGGAGATCAGGGTGAAAGTAGGGGTTCAAAATTGTTAAAAGTTGAAAAACCCCGGAAAATGGCTAAGTCTAAGGGAAGTTGGTGCCCCTGGAGAGAAAGGGCGCCCAACTTGTCATGACTAAGCCAAATTTCCAAAATTTCCAAAATTGCAAGTTGAAGTGAATGTCCAAGTTCGATGCATGAGAAGATTTTAAGGTTTGCATGGATAAAAACAAAAGAAAGCAGAGCTATTTCAAACCCTAAGTCTATTTAAGATGTCTCCTCAATGCAATTTTCATCATTATTGCAGGTGGCGTCCCAAGGAGAAGAGTGGAGCAGCAACTTTGAGGATTTATATCAAGATTCAAGAACTCAAGGTTGCTGATTTTCATGAATAATTTTCAGACCAGCAACATAAGACCTTGCTTTTTCATCCAGAAGATCAAATTTTTGAAGGAGAAGGTCAAATATTATTAATTTCAGCCATTTGTGTCCATCTCATTCTTCTGAAGAATTTTCAAGAGATTTTCTCAAGTTGCAGCAGCTGCTTTTTCCTTGCATGTCAGTGAAATCTTCAGGGTTTACAAATTTTGATCATTTGGGTCCTCTCTAAACAGTCTTCTAAAGAAAACCCATATCACAGTTTTTTTTTTCAAGAAAATTTCAAATTCCAGGGTTGGCTGCTTTTTCGATCAGCCCTTAGTGTTTTTCAAATCTAATCAATTGAGTCCATTTCTAATTGTATTCTGAATAAAACCCAGGGGCCATCTTTTTCGGTGAAAAATTGAAGAAATCAGGGTTTGTTGCTTTTTTAGTCTACACTCAAAATTTTCAAAAATGGACGATCTGGGTTGTCTTGCAACGAAATTATGAGCAAAACCCATATCTCAAAAAAAATTCCAAAAATTTGTCCGTTTGAAGAAGAAAAACCAACATTCTAAAAATAGTAAGTTGCTCAAAACTTGTCTGAACCTAGGCGATTTTATAGTCATTCTTCGAGGTTTTTAAAATGGAATACACTCCCAATGATTTCAAGACCAAATCAGCTCTCTACCATGACTTCATCAAAACAGCTGAAACGGACTTGCATCACATCAAGCCGGTGTTTGATCTACACGCTTTGAAGAGCGTAGGCAACACTACAATCAGAAACCTGGGACACTCTGGACTCCTTACAGCAGCATCCATTCTTATTTTAGTTCAGAGTCTCAAGTTTGTAATCGCTTGCATCAAGCATTACAATCCGGCGACACGGGAAATCTAGTCAGTAGATGGCAGAGTGATCTACAGTTTGAAGCCTGACACGATTGAGAAATGCTTCTCCATTCCCCCTTGGCCTGAAAGTGTAACTATCTCTAAGGGCGAATGTGAAAGGATGTGGGAAATGCACAAAGACAAGTATAGTAAGAAGATTGCACAAAGGTGGATGAAAGAAAAACATAAGACTCTGCCAAGTCATATTTCCATGATGTTAGCAAAGTTTGAAAAAGCGGCCAATGAGGTTGAAGATTTCCTGAGATTAATTGCAGATGGAGAGGATATCTTAGAAAAGCGTAACTTTTCTATTGATGGTATAGATGCACCTGATCGGGACGCAATTTCCTGCTTTTTAGTGGATGTGATTGAGATTTAAAGCGGCTTTCATCTAGAAGCTTTCTTTCCGCTTTCTTTCTATTCTTGGAACAATTCTTATCCATTCTTTGAAGAAGAGAAAGAAGATAAATTGTAATAGTTGGTGTTTCCTGCTTTTTCTTGTCTTCTTAGGTGTTAGATGTTATCTTCTTTTAGATTTAGAAATAAAGCTTGCTTGCTGAGCAAGCCCTAGTTGTAAAAGCAAGGAGATTTTAGGGTTCCCTACTCCTCTACTTTCCTATAAATAAGAGCCTTTGCTCATTATTTTCTTTAACTGTTATTGTGATAGCAAACTGCGAGCCTGTAATGTAACAAGTTGTTATTCAGTGTCAGTTCACTTTGTGTAGAACCCATGCTAGTGATAACAAAACGCTGAGCCTATAGTGCCTTCTATTTGTTATTTAGTGTTGTTCAATTGTGTTTATGATAGCGAATTGTTGAGTCTCTTTTAGCCAACAAGTAGTTATTGTAATTGCTGTTCTCTTTGTGTAAGAACAAGATTGCAAGCCTCTTTAGCTGCAATTTCTTGTTCCATGCATGTGTTTAGTATAATCTTTGTTCCAGAAGTTTGAGAAATAAAGTCCTGAGCCTCTTTTGCCTCGATATAATGTCTCAAGTTTCCATCTATTGTGTTATACTTATATGATCTTAAATTTCAGCTTGCATTGAAAGTTAGTAGATGTATGTTGAGAGGAAAGTTTGTCTAAGTACGTTTATTGTGTTATGCTTATGTGATCTTAATTTCAGCTTGCATTGAAAGTAAGTAGATGAATGTTGAGAAAGAGTTTATTTAAGCACTTTGTCAGAGAATCGAACCTTGTTTATTTCTATTTTCTCTTGCTCTGCGTATTACTTGAGAAATTAGAAATGTCTTTAGCGTAGGTTAGTCGTAGTTGGAATTCTTAGTCAGAAAATCTCAACTGCGGCGTCTTGTGTTTTATAAACCTTGTGCTCTAGCTGAACCAAAAAGATAGGCGAATTAGATTTAATTTACTTTCTTTCATACCATCAGCAAGAGGGAGCTTCCCCTCCTAATTTGAAGAGCAGTTTATCTGCGCATAGCTGTCCGTTTCAAATCGGCATTCCAGAGGTGCAAATTTAAACGCCAACAGCCTCTTCTGACCAACTGAACACCTCTTTCTTGGTGAGGTTGGTTAAGGGCGCTCCCAACTACGGAAAGCCTTTTACAAACCTCCTGTAATAGCTGCATAACTCGAAGAACCCTTGCAGCTCTATTAGTGACTTCAAAGGTGGCCAATCAATGATCACTTGAATTTTCTCCTAGTGCACCTGAACCCCTTTGGCGCTGATCACATGCCCCAAGTAAAGGATCCCTGTCAATCTGAACTCACACTTAGATGCCTTAGCATACAATGATTGAACCTCCATTTTTCCTAACACCTTGTCCAAGTGTCTCAAGTGCTCTTCCCATTAGTGATTTTTTTAGTGGCTAATATTTGCCAATTGACTAATAGTTGAAATTTTGGAATCAAAATTTGGCTAATAGTTCAAGTTGTAAGGTCCCCTGAATCGCCACATTTTTACAAAAAAATATTTGTCTTATTTAAATCGCCAGGGTGTTTTTTTTAAAACATTTTAACTCAAAATATGCCATAATGTTCGATATATGATTAGATCATATTTTCCTAAATTTTATGTTATTGTAAAAATCTAAATTAATTTGCCAATAATATATCATAATTATTAGTTACTTTAGGTCATATCGCTAAGATTTAGTTGCCACCATTGATTTAAAATATAATTCAACAACCCTCATTGTATTCCATGTGGTTAAAATGTACCATGATTTGTAATGCTCATGGTGCCTAAAATTGCTTTTGGATCATCGATCTCAATGGAGATCAACAGTCTAAAATAAATTTCAAGCTTCATGAGCATTACAAGTTGTGGGTACATTTTATCTCATGAAATATAACAAGAGACATTAAATTATATTTTAAATCAATGGTAGCAACTAAATATTATAGATTCTACCCCTTAAACCCATCAATGATTTTCACCCTCAAGCCCCTACTTTTTCATAAGAATTATATTTTATTAAATTGAAAGGATTAACCATGGTAATCAATAAATTTTCCTATTATTTACCAAGATCCGCCAATATTTTCTACAAAATTTTATTGATGAAAAAAAATCACCAATAAAATTAATATTTTTTTTTGAGAAAAAGAAAGATTCGCCAAAAATTTATATCTTTTATTTGAGGGGGTTTCTTAAAGTTATCCCTATTTCCCATGTCCTATTGTATATGAGAATGTCATCAAAGAATACCAAAAGAAGCTTCCTCATTTGCTTATTGAATATGTGATTCATGCAGGATTGGAAGGTAGCTGGTGCATTAGTTAGCCCAAAGGGCATAACTAAGAACTCATAGTGCCCGTAGTGATATCGAAACACAGTCTTATGAATGTCCTGCTCTCTCACCCGTATCTAATGATACCCCAATTGAAGATCAATCTTCAAGAAGTAGATTGGCTCGTGTAACTCATCCAATAACTCATCAATTCGGGGAATGAGATATCTATTCTTTATCATCTTCTTGTTGAGTGCACGATAGTCTATGCACATTCTCATAGTTCCATCCTTCTTTACCAAAACAACCGAAGAAGCAAAAGGACTGGAACTGGGCCTAATGTGATCCATCTTGAGCAACTCCTTAATAGTCTTCTCAATCTCATCCTTGAACTTCTTAGGATGCATGTAAGGAGTCGTAATGACTAGTTTAGAACCCTTCTCCAATTCAATGACATGCTCGAATCCTCGATCTGGAGGTCTACCTGAAGGAATCTCACCGAAGACCAAATTGTGCTTATCCAGAATAGGTTGGATATCTGTGTGATAGGAAGTACTATCCTCAATAGATGTCTTAGATTTAAGCACTCTGCTGCCCAAGCTATATCCCCATGTCTGATGATGCTCTCCATCCTCGTAGCCGACACGATCTTGGGAGCTCCATTCGTCATCCCTCTCAATATCACCTTCTTTCCATTTGCCCTGAACTTCAGCTCCATAGTATGGAAGTTATATGAATACTTGCCCAAAGAGTGTAACCACTGTACCCCCAAGATGACATTGGTGTCTCTAATGTCCACTACATAGAAATCATCTGTGACTATATAGTTGCCCAGGGCGATGCTCAATTGAGGAATCTTCTTAGTATATGTCATATTAAACCCATCAGCCACAAGCACATTAAAGCCCTCAAAATATTGTGTTGGTAATCATCCCCTCTTAGCCACTAATGCAAAATCAGTAAAATTGTGGGTTGCCCCACTATTAATCAATACTGTAACATGGTGACCTTGTAATACACTTTGAACTTTGAAGGATTTATACCGTGGTGTACCTGAAAGGGTGGCAATGGTACCTCCTTTCCCTTTATCTGTTGCAACTCTGTCTAGGTCAACATACTCCTCATCAGAATCATCATGTACCCCATCTATACCTGTTGCACCATCCTCCTCTTCTTCCCCATCTGAGACTACCTCAATGTAATGTACCCTCCCCTTTCCCAAACATCTATGTCCAGGCTCCCAAGGCTCCTTGCAACTAAACACAATTTCTTCTTGTGAAGTTCATTATGAACCTCATCGTCCATGCGAGGTCTTCTAGTCTCTTCCTTTTGAAATGGCTTCTTGAAATCTTTTTTAGGTTGGAATTTGACCTTTGAGGCTGCACTCTCCATGTTCCTAGCCCTTTTAATCACATCCTGTAGGGTGTTAGGATCAACTGCTTTGATCCATCCACGAAGTGGCTCTACTAACCCCTCTATAAACGACAATATCAATCTATGCTCAGAGACATCTGTAACGATAACCGACAATTTCTGAAATTCTGAAATATAAGTATCAACTGATCCCACCTGCTTCAACTACGCAAATTCCCTGAAATGTAGTTTTGGGTCCTTCCTATCAAACTTATCTATCAATCTTTGTGTGAAATCTACATATGAAGTAATACTATCATGGCCCAATGTACCACCACCCCATGGTACCACCACTCATGAGCCTTGCCATCCAAATGTAGGGTTGCATATTTGGTTGCTTCCCTTTCTGTCATAGGGTTCAGCTGAAAGTAGGTATCCAATTTTTGCACCCAAGCTCTAGCAGTACATTTGTTTGATCCATCATAGCTAGGAATAGTTAGCTTACCCACCTTACACTATAAATCCCTGTTGTTTCCTTGGCCTCTCTCCCCTCTAGGTTCCTGTATTTGATGCCACAAAACTCTGCCAAGGACATTGAGGCATGGAATTCTTTACCGAATGATTGATATTCCCTCAAATAATCAGTACACCCTTCACCACCTCCTTGCTATCCTTCTTGCTCTCTATGCTGATCCTCCAAAATTCAGGCATTAGAGGCCTAGGAGTGGTTCTACTAGTTGTCTTGGGTGTGTGTAAAGGTACATTAGTGTTGCTACCTTCACCCTGGTTACCATTATGTCCATAGTTTCTATTTCCACCATGATTGTTCTCGGTATTGGTGATCATGTTTTGCATCATCTGGGTTAAGGTTTGGACCAACTGCTGCTATCCCCTAGGCAAATCACTAAGCATAGCTAGTATACTAGGGTCTTGTTGTGCCTGTCCACCCTGTCTATCCCCCATGATTTCCTCTTCCAAATTAGAATGAGCTACACCTTTGGTTCTCCTGTAAGTGATAAACTCCCTATTTTCTAGATTCATTAAAATACATGCAAACCTGCTGAAAATTTCAGTTCTGCCTGAAAATTTCTGCTATTAAAATCATGCACTAAATCTCACTGATTAGCAAGATCTCTAGCTCTGATACCACTGTAATATTCCTAGGTAATTTTGTATGTAATTTTTTTAAAATTTCGCGCAATTGTTTGTGTATTGTCAAGGAAAGCAATATGATCTAATGGGATCAACTTTGATCCTTGGCTGACCATCTTTGGTCTTTTTTTATAATAATTTCATGTGTGAGTAAAGATACATTTTACTCCAGTATTTGGTATGCATTGTCATTTCTATTATTAATTCATGTATTTATTTTATCAGATAGATCAGTAAACAAATTCCACCCCACACCTCAAGTGTTAATATTGTAGATGGTCTACCTCCCTATGTACAAAAAACTATTAGTGTAATAATGTCCCCTTAAATAATCTAATCTTCTCAACCCTCATGTCAAGTGTGAATTTGGCACAAGGGCCAACCCTTTTACAAGGGATATATAAAAAGTGTGCATAACCCCTTTTGTAATGTTTCCCTTCCAATCCTCTAGTCAAACATTGCATTTCCAATGTTGATTCCCACTTGAATTAATTGCCTTGTTAGTGTTAAGAAACAGTTCAAATTGGTGCAAAGGGGTTTTCTTGGTAAACGAGCCTTTAGCATATGGCATCAACAACTTGGAAGGGTAGCTTGTTTGCAATGCACTTCCAACTAAATTGCTTGTGGTTGGAGTTTTACTGGTCTCAACTAAAACCATCATAGTTTTTTCAAATTCATCATCCCAAGCAAGGTTGTCATTGCCACTTGTTTGCCGTACGAAATGTAATTCAAGTACTACGTACTATTGAGCAAACTAAATTATATGCAGAACATGGAACAAAACAATATATCATGTTTGAACATCACATGCTTTATTCATTATCAAAAATATCACCATGTACAATCATAGAAGTATCAATAGTGCTATCAACCATGACTATTCACACATAACCACCTCCCGACTACAACAAACTGAGTACATATAACATTCGGCGGTAGTTAGGTAACCAACCGACATGACGTTTCATAACAACAGTTATCACTAATCAGGGCTTGATTATCCGAAAGTACATGACATGTATTATTCCCACTAACTATAGTTTTATTAGCAAATGGCCGACTACGGCCGACTACAAGAAAAGTAAAGATATACTACTTACATCATCCCCCCCTAAGAGGACATAACAACCCAAGGGAATGACAAAATATACAAATTCAATGAGGAGGGGGAAGTGAGGACGTCCCTAGATGCACGGACGATGCTGGAGTAGTCGAGGAATGCTCTGCCCGTAGTCGCCTCACTTCCTCTGTATGTGTGCGGAGCTGTCGGTCGGCAAGTATCTCCTTCTCTCTAGCAGCCTTCACCATACGAGCTGCCTCCATCAACTGGCCTTTAGTCTTGTCTGCCTCTGCACTCTTTGCTACCAACTGGTCTTCCAATTCCTTCACTCGGCGCTCCCATGCCCCCTCTTTCTATCGTGCCTCCTCTTCCAAGGCGAGCACTCAAGTCTCCAGGGCCTCTAGTTGGGCTCCCCTATCCTTGGCTAGCCGGGTCAGTTTTGCCAAGTCATTTTGAATGTTTGTTATTTGAGCGGTTGACTCCTCCTTAATCCTCTGTAAGAGTCTATATGCTTCCACCTTCCATGATACTGCAACCTTCGTGGAGAACACCTGGCATTTCATGAGGTAGCAAACATCACAGAATGCGAGCTCAATGTGGTATAAACTCTCGAGAACCCCAACATCTCGTCCTGCCAACCGTGGTGGCCTACCACGCCATGCCCTCAACATTGCAGTAGTCTCGCCCGCTGGCCATCCTTCATTGAATATCCGAGTAAACTCTTCCTCGCACCCCATCTGTACGAATCCTCGGATGCGTTGGACTTCCTGTCCCACGAGAGGAGATCGGCCGACCTTGAGTTCTCTAGAAACCTGGCCCACCCGAATCATCAATCTGCCCATATGCTCCAACTCCTCCACATAGCGCTGCACTGTTCCCACTGGATCCGATGGGTCTAGCTGTGACATTTCTACTACGAGTCCATCAGTGGAGTCACCCTCCTCATCCTCCTCATCGTCGAGGGCTAGGAAGGGCTCGTCGTCCTTCTACGGTGCTTCCCTGACTGTCTGCTCAGGTTCATGCAGGACTGTCCCTAGCTGCACCTCTTCCCTAGCCTCTGAAATATGCTAACCAATTTTTTCGTTGAATTACACAACACAAACCAGCACTTGGCCAACTTGATTAGCGTTAGCTCCAGTCAAAACCTCTAACAAAACAACTCTAATCAAGAATGCGCCCTAAAACCACTTAAGGAAGAGGGGCGGGCATATGGTCAGAGGATCCCTATGCTTCAACTTGATACAGAAGGGAATGCAATTGAACTAAAACAAACTCAACGTCAAGAATGTGCACTCAAGATCCCAGTGAGGGCGAGGTGCTAACATATGACAGAGTGTTTAATTGAAAGCCAAAAATTAATAGGCGGATAACCAGCCATGAAGCTATTACAAACTAATTCATCCGCTGCGGCAGGCATCCACAGAATTGTGGGGATTCACCACTATGAAAGTGGGTACAAGAGTGTTACAATCAAATTATCCACACTGGCGGTAAACCATCCAGGGGTACTTATGTGAGAAGAATAAGAATTAATTGCAGCAATTAGAACTGGAACAGTACTACTGTTTACAGTCTTTACAAATAAGAAATAAGCTGCAAATCACATATGAATTACAATAGTCTTCAAACACAAGAGTTATAGATGATCTCATACAATTATTTAACTCTCTAACAGCTGATAATGAGTCAAAAATCAGAACTTCAAAAGTCTGATACAGAAAACAGTAAACTGGAAATGTAAATCAGCAACTGTGAAAATCAATGAAAAGTTCATAACTCACTTAATTCACCTCCAAATCGAATGCCGTCTTTTGCTGTGTCTTCTTAGAAGGTAGGCGAACATATTCTGATCATCAAACAGCAACCAAACTGCACCTTTATTTCTGGCACAAATTACAAAGCTTCTATGAATGGTACGACCCTCTTCAAGGGCAATTTTGGCATTAAAAATCAGAAACTTCGAATTTAAATCTCAAACTTTGCAAGAAGGGGTGCCTTGGCTTAGCAAACACTCAGCAAAAATACCCATAATCATAATAAATTTATTCTAGGAGTTGCATTCAAATTTTCACTTTCAGCTGTGTGTGAATCAGCAACTCAAAAACAGGAATTATCATCAAAACTTCTTCTGTTGAGCACAATCTGCTAGTCTGGATGAGAAGCAGCAAATTCCAACTAGATGTTGTATTTCAAACATGAAATTGGATAGTTGGCTAGGAGGTAGCATCCTCGAAGCAATATTTCATTTGTCATTCCGACAGCATAACAGTATGATAACATGAATGGATGCTAATGCTGGAACAAAGCCTTCATTTAATAGAAAAGTAGAGGACTCTTCAATCCCACAAGAAAGGACGCCAACAGTCACAAGAGACCCTTCGAATTTCCAGAAACCTTTCATCTTCACAAAAGGGCGTCCACTTTACAAAGCAACATAAAAACTTTATTTTAAAAAATTAAATCACCTTTATGATAGCATACCCCTTCCAAGTCCCCTTTTTAAACACAACTTAAGTTGTCTTCCTAGGCCAAGGGGTCAACTGTAAATTATAACCTTAACGCCTTTATTCAACATAAAAATGCCTTAAGAAATCAGACATGAATTGCAAATAAATGCTCCAACAGGAAATGATGTTCTGAAAGCTGACAAACTCCATACTACTAAAAATAGAATTTACTATAAATAGTAAACTCTCAGAAATGCCAAAGAACCTCCGAACTGGAAACCCTAATTTTACCTCACACACGCCTACAGGCTTTCGGAATAGGCTGATGAGTGTCAGAATAGATTACTGATGAGAAGGGGACATTACAGCCTCCAGTTGTGCAAGTGTCTCCTCAGCGAGTCTGGCCATCTCGCTCTACTGGGTGTGGATGGCAGGGCCTTCCTTGCCTACTAATCTTTCAGAAGGACTCCCCATCGGCTGCTCTGGCTGCTCAGCCACTTCTAGTGTGAGGCCCACGGATCCCAGCCAATTGTCAATCTGAGCCACCCCAGGTGCTCCTAGCGGTGTAACAGGGGAAGCCTCCTCATTTGTCGTGATTGTCCCCCATGTCCCTGTTACTGGTGGCTCCTCTGGTATTGCAACTCCTAAAGCCGCCGACCTTGGCAGATCCTTACCTGCTAACAACCTTGGTAGTGGTTCAAGTGGAAGAGCCTCTGGCAATATCTCTATGGAAGTTGTGGAAGTTGTCGATGCAGTGGCTACCCATCACGATGGTATCGTAGCGAGTGGTGCCCAACTTGGCGATGCACCTGGTGATGAGGCTGCTACTCTCAGTGTTTGCCCAACTCTGACTGGCGAGACTGGGAGGGTGAAGGTCACTGTCTATGGGCTCTCCCTGACTGGCGGTGCTGGAAGAGTGAACCCGGCTGGCTATAATAGTGGTATTTCGGTCTCTCCCACTTCCAATGCTGCTTGGCCACCTATAGCTACAGACACCCCCTCATCCATTGGTGAACTCAAAGTCGATGTCGAGGAAGACAAATCAATAGGTTCCCCTTGTTCCGACACTTCACCCTACTCAGATGCCTCTTTAGCCGATGTTTCCTCTTCCACCGATGCCTCTTTCTGCTTCCTTTTCTTCACTGCAGTAGTGCCTTCGCCGACTTGCTTTAGTTCCAATCCTGTCCAGTAGAATACTGCCAGTAGGCCTGGGTCCAAATGGGTGAGAGGCTGCAATTGGCCCCATCTGCCTTCAGGTACTTGCATATGAACAACATCCAGAAAGAGAGCAATGGCATGCTGCGCCATATAAAAAGCCTTATGCCGCTGGGATAAAAATTCTCGCATCCGCTCTGCAAGTAATCGTGCCCAGTTATATACTCGGCCGATGCTCAATCCCACCATGTAATCTACCATCCAGATGGAAATGTCGGACGCTCGGTTGGCACCTGTGAGTCGGCACTTCATTAAATCTAACAGGCACTTCCATTCGGTTGTCGCCAGATAATGTTTCCGGAGGCCTCTGTTGCCTGCGTTCCATATAGTATCTTTCTCCTCCGGTGTTAAATCATTTCGGCACACTTGCTTGATTAGGACTTCCTTATGATGTGTCATCTTCTTCGGTTTATTGACTTCCACTCCTGTGGTTGGAACACCGAAAACTCGCTCAAAATCTTGCGGCCAGAATGAGACTGTAACCGAACAGCCTCTGTAATCTATCACCGACTTGTGCGTGTTCCTGCAATAATTATCCACCATGGCCTTCAGCCAAGGCTTAAACTCTCGTGAATTGAAGAATGGCACCAGGACAACTTTATCCACCCAAGCGTGTTGTAGTGCAATCTTCAAAGTGTGATCGTCGACTGTGCTTCGCCACCACTTCTTGCACTCATTGCCAGTTAAATTTTCCCAGGACATCTTTTCAATGTCTACATCCATTTTCTTTTTCTTTCCTGTCGAGGCCACCTTCGGCTTATGTTGCACAATTTTATTTCCCTTGTCCATTGTATTGTTAGTTCGGCAATTCAAATCCAATTTATTCCTTTATGCCTGGCAGGTGCTATAACTGCCGAATTCTAGTAACTGTCATACAACTTCCCAATCCCTTGCCAGTCATACGCGGCAACCTGATGTTATGCCTGACATGATTTGAAAACTCAGAACATGCCGTACGTTGAACCCTGGCAGTGGATGTCGTACGACCTGGAGAACCTCTGATTGTGAAGGCCGTACGAATTGAACAGATTCTGAATGTCGTACAAATTGAACAAATGTTGAATGTCGTATGATTTGGATAAATTTTGAATGTTGTACGCTCGTCAATGCTTGAGGCCGTACTTTGTGACTGGAAATTGGCAACTGATGTCATACGGTGGAAGTGTTGAGTTTCTCCTGTAGGTGTTGTACGATGCTCTAAGTACGTCGTACAGCCTGGGCAACTTGTAAACTCTATACGATTTGTGTAGCCTGTGGATGTTGTACGATCCAGAAGATTTGATCAAAACCCCGTACGATTTGAGGATGCCATACGATCTCAATAACTTCTGGGCGCCATACGACTTGATGGTCACATGTGCTCTGCCGTACGACCTTGTCTTTTCTCCCGTGTTCTTCCTCTGTGCTTTGCACCCGTCTTACATCCTCCTTACCTGCCAAGCCTCGCCAACTTAAGCCTTCAAACTACCGTACAACCTTCTCTTTGATGCTGGTGTCGTGTGGTTTGATCAGTTCATACGATTTGCCTCTGTGGATTTCCCTTATTCTGACCTTCGCCCATGTTAACTTGCCTCTAAAAGGCTGTACGCTGAAGCTTCCTACATTCGTGCTTTTCCAAACGTTATTTGGCTTGGTTGCGTTTTTCCTTAGTCGCTCAATTTTTCCAATGGCCATGATTTTTGTTTTAATTCTCTTTATTTTAATATTTCTTCTCTTGGCCACTTTCAATTTTTTCATTTTTTTCTTCCTCAAAAATTCTCCCAAGTCACTTTTTAATTTTTTCCCAATTCTTTTATTTTTCTTCTCTCTTATTTTTTCTCTCCTTAATTTCATTTAATTTCCTCTCCTTAATTTCTTCTAAGTTCTCCTTCATATTTCTTTTATTTCTTTCTTCTCTCTCCTCTCTCCTCCATTTGTCTTGTTTTTCTTCATTTATTTGTTTATTCTCCTTCATTTTTTGATCTATTGTAGCTTGTTTCTTTTCTATTTTTAATTTTTTCAAATTTTGTTTATTTTCTCTCATCTCCTCTCTCTTCTTTTTTCCTCTTTTCTCTTCATCCCTCTTGCTTCGCCATGTTCCCGAACTTTTAATTCAGATGTGTAATACCATTTACATGTGTGTGGAAACCTCTTATAACACTCCTCTTCACAACAAGTTCCTATGTATTCTATATCAAACCATTTGTCAAGTAGGGGAGCATGGCCAATACCCTTTAAAACTACCATCAATGTACCTTCCCCCGTATTGTTGATACCACGTGACGTCATCTCCTGATACCAGTGGTGGCCCGACTAGGTTAGGTATTATCTTCCAAAGCCCCTCCTTAGTTGCTATCCTCCTAACCTTTGGCACTTTCCTTCTCTCTTTGCATTTGTTTAAGTAGATCCTTTGTATATCCATCCACGGTTGACACGAACATGTCTTCTGTTCTTAGCACCATCTTCAAGTAGGGAGCCTTCTTCTCGAAGTAGGCTGCCCATTGTTCATCATTCCAGTCAACCTCGTCATTAGTTTGGTACTCATTTTGTTCTTGGCCCATTTGTTTTTCCTTTTCCTCTTGAGCCTCTTTGTCCAGTTCCTTGGCTATGTATCCTCTTTTTACGCCTTTATAAGGAGCCACATAGTGCCAGTGGCCACCCGTTCGGCGCCAGAGGGTAGGGGTCCCGAACACGGCGTTGGTTAGGTGCTTGTGTATTCGAGGTACTACAATTCCTTCTACTCTCTTTTTTGCCAATCTCTCTTCAATCATCTGGTCTCAGCCTGATTCTGCCCATACTCCATCTGCGACATATCCCGGACCTCCCAAACCCCAGTCTTGTTTTCTTTGGGCCTCGTTTTGCACAGGCCAATCCTCCATTGTGGCGTAGCCCAACATATTGATGGCGATGGTGTTCTCCTTTCTTTCCTGATACTGCTTTAACTTAGAGCCGTTGATTGCTTCTAGTAGTAGTGACCCATCTAGATTCTCAAGCTTTATAGAGCCATTTTCATAGACTTCCCGAACTCGGAACAGTCCTAACCAACGAACTTTCAACTTCCCCGACTTGATTTCGTTGCGGCCGTTATATTTCAAAACTAACTGTCCCGGTCGGAAGTTCATTCGCCGGAGATGCTTATCGTGCCAATATTTCCTTCGCCGTTGCATGTTCTCCATCGCCCATTGTGCCATTATCCTTCGCTCATCCAGTTTATTAAGCTAGTATAGTCGTTGCTTTAAAATTTCAGTATCACCTAGCCGGTTCTCGACAGCTATCCTTAAGCTGGGTACCATGTACTCCATCGGCATTACTGCTTCCTGACCGTACATTAATTGAAAGGGCGTGTGGCCCGTCGTTACCTTGTACGTTGTACGGTATGCCCACAGGACGGCTGGTAATCTCTCTTCCCAGTCAGCTTCTTCTACGCCACATGACTTGTGAATAACTGATACCAACACTTTATTTGTAGACTCTGCCTAGCCGTTAGCTTGTTGGTAGTACGGACTTGATAGGTTGTGAAAGATCTGGAACTCTGTCGTCATCAGCCTGATGACATGATTGACAAAATGCCCTCCATGATCACTCGTAATCTGAATGGGAATGCCATACCATGTCACTATTTGCTCATAGATAAATCTTGTCGTACTTTGTGCGATGTTGTCTGGCAATGCTCTAGCTTCAGCCCACTTCATCAAATATTCAATAGCAACCACAATGTATCAGCACCGATGCAATTGACTTACCTTTAGTGGTCCAATGAAATCCAATCCCCATCGTTCGAACAACTCTTGTGGTTGAGAGGGATACAGTGGCATGAAGTCCTGCTTCAATGGTTTCCCGACCCTCTGGCAGGTGTCATAGCCTAACACCCACTCCCTAGCGTCTATGTGCATCATCGGCCACCATAGGCCTGCCAAGAGAATTTTTCTCGCTGTAGCATCTGCGCCCATATGACTGCTAGCCAGACCCTTGTGTGCCTCCTTCAGTACGCTTGGTATCTCTTCTTCTATGACACATCTCCGGAGGATCTGATTGGGTCCCATCTTGTAGAGCAAGCCATTAATTAGTTGAAACGTCTTGCTCTTCAAGACGAGCTTCCTTCTTTCGGCTGGTGGCATTTCTTTCGGAAATGTGGATGTGGACAAATATTCTCCAATCTTTTCGTACCATGAGGGCAACACTGCAATCTGGAATAGGTGTGCATCTGGAAAGTCTTCATTCACCCCTCCCTCGGCAGGTTCGCCCGACCAAATTCTGGACAGCTGGTCAGCAATCACATGGCTCTTACCTGGTCGTACAATGATAGTGAATGTAAACTCTTGGAGCAATAGTAGCCACCTGCTCACTCATCCTTGAATGATCGGCTTTTTCACCAAATACATCAAGGCTTGGTGATCCACATAAAAGGTGAACGGCGTGGCTAGGAGATAGTGCCTGAACTTCTGTACGGAGTAAACCATTCCTAGTGCTTCGTGTTCAGTCGTACTGTAATTCCTTTCAGCTCTTGAAAGTAGCCGACTCGTAAAGAATACCGGATGCTCCAACCCGTGTGCTCCCACCTGTGCCAGTGTCGCCCCAATGGCGAAGTTCGAGGCATCCACATGTACGTGGAATTCCTTGTTCCAGTCGGGGTATGCCAGTATGGGCGAGTTGATCAACCGATCCTTCAGTTCATTGAATGCTCTTTCCTGTTCTTCAGCCCATATGAAGGGTTGTCCCTTTCTGGTCAGCAGGTCCAGAGGGTAAGATACCTATGCAAAGTTCTTGATAAACCGCCGGTAGTATCCCAAATGCCCGAGAAAGGACTTCACCCCCGCGATGTTCTCCGAAGCCTCCATCTGCACGATCACTCTCACCTTATCAGGGTCTATCTTTAGTCCAGCCTTGCATACAATATGCCCCAACAATTTCCCTTGTGGCACCATGAACCGACACTTCCTAGGATTCAATGCCAGGCGGGCCGCTCGACACCTTTCCATGCACTCTCCAAGGGCCTTCAAATGCTTTTCTACATCACTATAAATGGACCAGTCATCGAGGAAGGCTTTGAAGTTGCCTACCGACATTTTGTCAAAGATATGCAGTATTATTCTCTGGAAAGTGGCTGGCGCATTACACAACCCGAACGGCATCCGGTTGTACGCGTACACTCCGTCCTCCACCACGAAAGTTGTCTTCAGTTTATCTTCTTTTGCGATACTGATCTGATTGTACCCCGAGAACCCATCTAGGAACGAGTACATCTCGTGCCCGACAACCTCTTCGAGAATTGTGTCGGTGAAGGGGATAGGAAACGAGTCCTTGATGGTTACTGCGTTCAAATTCCGGAAGTCCACACATATTCGGATCTACTTCGTTTCTTTCTTCAAGGATATGACGATTGGTGATACCCAGTCACTGACTTCTACCTTGAAGATGATGCCCACTTCCAACATCTTTTCAATTTCTTCTTGTACCTTGGCAGCATAGTTTTTATTCATCCGATAGGGCTTCTTCCGTACGGGTTGGGCTCCTCGTATGAGAGGAATCCTATGTACGCACAACTCCGGTGGTATGCCTTTAAGGTCCTTGTACGTCCATGCAAAGGCATCTTTGTATTCCATGAAGATCTTGAATGCAGTTGCCTTTAGTACGGGGTCCCAATCATCACCAACAAGGATCTCTTTAGGTTTCTCGGGCTCACCAAGGTTGACCTTCTTTAGTGTCGGTTCCTTGTACTTAATGAATTTGTCTTGTTCGAATTTATGTGCTAGCGTTTCATCCAATTCAACCACCCCTTCCTTATATTCACCGTACTCAGGTGGAAATGTTTGACTGGTCAAGGCATTGTCTCCTTCCTCTCCCCCTTCTCTGATTTGTAGCATATTGCAATTGGGGTGGAAAACCTCGTAGTCCTCCATCTACCAGTGGAATAACCCGTTTAACGAACTTGTTTCATCCTCGGAGCAATTGCCGATCTCTAGTATTCCTTCCTCGTTGAGCTCCATTATCCTTCTCTCTTCATCAACATCCAATCCTCCCTTTGATTCTAATCTTGACGATGCCAGTTCTTTAGTAACCGCCTGGTTCTTTAGATCAATGGTATACTTCCGCCTGTGGCTCTCGATTGACAATGTATTCCTTTTCCAATTATGGTTTGCTTTTTCGGCAATCAGCCATCCCCATCCCAACAGTGCATCGTACGCCCTTTACTCTAGTGGGATGACAACAAAATTTAACAAAAATTGTTGTGTACCGATCAATACCTTTTGCGCCATTAGAGTACCGAGGGGTTTGATGCCATAATGATCTACTCCTACCAGATGAAATGTCGGAGGCCAAAGAGTTGGCTTACCCAAGCACTTCCATGTTTCTTCAAGTAGGACATTCACCCCCGAACCGCTGTCGACGATGGTGTTAGAGAGTTTCATTCCCAAAATTTCCATCTGTACAACGACTGGTTTCCTCCCGATACTTACTGCGAGTAGCATTGGATTGGTGGCCTCTGCTACCGGTTCTGTCATTTGTTCCGTCGGACCCTTCTGAAGATTATTTTCAATAACATTTGTAAGTGCTACTCTCAGTTGGGGCATCGTTTGCAGAAGGTCAGTTACCTTGATTGGTACGGTTGTGTGAAGCACCTGCCGTACTATATTCTTCTCCGACTGCGACTGCAACAACGTACTGGCCATTTTGGAAGTTCCTTGTTCATTTCGCATAGCTTCTTCTACTTCTACCCTGGCTTCTCGGAGTCTTTCCTTCTCCGTACGAGGGTTTGGGTAATTAGTCTTCTTCGCTTGTGCCCTCGTTATCGCCAGGACTTCTTCATCGGCTATGTCCAGCATATACTACTTACACCACTAAATGAACTCATCTTAACCCTATAAAGAGATGTAACAAAAGAATAAATTAAAAAACAATTTTTTACACATTTCAACTAAAAAGAACAGCATATTTTGAACAACTAATAAAATTAAAAACGACAGCTTCAAAGGTTTGAACAAAAGTTTAAAAATGAGGTTCAAGTTTGGACAAATTAAAATTTGTAAGTCTATAATGTTTGAACCATAGTTGAAAAACTCTCTAAGTAATTGGCGAGTTTTAAAAAACTCCCGGGTTTTTTTTTATGTCGAGTTTTTCCCGCATTTACTCTCCAAAATTGCTTGCCAAATAAAGGAGAAAAAATTGCCGAGTTTTTCGCCAAAAACTTGACGAGTTCGCAAAAAAAAACTCATCCGTCCAAAAAAAAGGTCACTTGCGGCCACTAAAAAGGCATTTTCATTTTATTTGATTTTCTAGGTAGTCACCAAGTCCAAGTTTCCAAGTTTGCCTACAAGTCTTCACCTATAATATCATCTAGTTCTACCTCCCCTAGTTTTCACTAGACATGGGAAGAGGAAGATGTAAATTTGTAAAATATATTAATGTAGTATTTACTTTCAGTTTTACAAAAACAATTTGCTATTTTCATTTTGTTTCAGACTATCAATATCAACACATTCCACATGAGGATGCCATTTTCAAATTTTGTACCCAATTTGCTTTCAAATCAATCAAATACAACTAGACTCAACTTGTTTCTTTTATGTACTCATTTATTGACTCATTAGATGCATCTTATCATTGAATTTTCCAAAAATAAAAAAAGCATTTTTAATGAAATTTAAGCAATTTTTTAAGTTGCTGAGTTTTTGCCAAGTTGTGTTTTTTGGGCTTGGTGAGTTTTTCAACTATGGTTTGAATGTTTGTTTGCAATAAAAACTTTGAAGGTTTGAAAACAAAACATGACAGCATGAGCAGCCATAGCCAAGTATTTGACATTTGAACAATGAAAACAAAAAAAACTAAGAACATGTTCCATATCTTTTTCCTCTTCCTTTCTGTAATGTCCCCTATTTGGTATACTTAGAATTCTGCCCTAAAATCACAATTTCTGAGTAAGAGACATGTTTATTAAATTACAAACTCTAGTTTAACCCTGCAATAATGTTAGCCAATGAACCATAATATAACATAATCAATTTATTATTAGTATTGTTACATCTATTACAATATTTAACATGTATATGCACTGATCTAGATGAGTAATTCACAATGCTGAGTCTGAATTATTATCCCCTCAATAATCCTTCATTGGGGAAGATTAGAGAAGGAACCTCAAGAGAGTGCTAGGAGTCTTTCCTGCTTAGCAAGGAATCTCTCCCCCTCAATCATGTACTTCCAACTCTTCTTCCCATGAACAAGTTATAGAGGCCTTAATAATTTTGATCAGATTGATAATGCAATATGAACTACAACTATCGACCATCATAGAGGTTGGGAAGAAAATTGCAATAGGGTGCCCAGAAATCCTCCTATCTATTCCCAAGAGCGGTCACTCACCCTCTTCGCCACAAGTGGCAGGCACATTGGATATCCAGCATGTGGTGGTCTACTTAGATGGTGATCTCGTAACTGTTCCCTTTCCTTGCTTTTCCTCTTCTCCTCCATATGATTTCTTAGTGTAAATCAAACGAATCAGAATCTATTATCCACATTTATAGTAGAGAGTCATAATTACTTAAAAGACTCAATAATTGCTGCAAGCATCATTATTGCATAATCGTGAATAACATACATACATACATACATATATATATATACGTGTATATGACATTTCATCTTCTGATTATATCTGCTGCTACACTCAGAATTATATTCCAGATTTTCTTATTTATTTTTTCCCTCCATACTTTCCTGGATGGTTCATTATCCTTCTCCTCTTTTTTTGCTTATATACCCTATCGTACCTCTTTTGAATAGAGGTGGCCCTTATGGAATGTGGTGGCTATTCAAAGGTCACCTCTTTTCATAAACTTAATCGCTGATCTTGCTGTTAACAGTAATCGTTGGTATTTAATCTTTGATTGCTGCCCTTGTAACATTTATTTGCTGTCTTAATTCCCATCGATACTTATTAGTTATGGCTCATATGATTTCATTTAGTTTTCTGCCTTTTAACATGCGATTGTTGCCTTATCATTTAAACATAATCTCTGCTATTATATATTTCCTTATTTTTACATATATTTATTTTTTTACATTAGTTTTTATGTATATTTTAATATATATTATGATAATTATAATTTTAATAATATTAAATTGCTAATATTTCATTTTATATTTTTAATATGTATTTTGTTATTTATTTGCATTTCAATGCTTTATATCTTAGTGTTACAATTTGTTGTACCCAAACCAAATTTTTTGCTTCTGTTGGGTGAAAATTATGTAATCAACTTTTCGATAGATTACACAACTAGGACTTTAGCCACAGCTATGTGAGATGTAAATCTCTCCTCTCAGAAAGGGGAGGCGCCCTTCTTACTATTGATAGAGGTGATAGTAAAACAAACAAAGTAATTACAAAATGTACACAATACTTACAAAGTGGGGGGGGGTGTGTCACATTCATCCTTCTCTCTTTTTTCAGAGAAGATGTTTTACAATGCTTCACTGTTGGAAGTTCTCAATTCACAATAACTTAAAACGATCAACAAGCAGTAATGCCAATACCTCTATCTTGTCAAAGCAAAGCGTAGAGGTACCAGAAGTGATTAACAATAAACTAGTAAAATAAAAGGGAAAGCTCACGAAGGCACAAAGTCGTTCTGTAGCTTTATCAATGGTGGATTTGTGATAGGTGTGTCGTTTGTCGCATTAGAAGCACAAAGTCTTCTTAGATGCAGCAATTCCTCGAACATCATGAACAATTACAAGCGCAAAGTCTTGTAGATTATCCAACCAAAGTATCCAAAGAGCATGAATAATTACAAGCACAAAGTCTTGTAGATCATTCAACAATGGTATCCAAAGAGCATGAATAATTACAAGCACAAAGTCTTGTAGATCATTCAACCAAAGATAAACAAAACACAAATGTAAATCTAAATAAAGGATGTACCACAAAGTTTACATGAATTACTTAGAGTCCTTCAAATTCCATAAGCTAATCACCACCAAATGAGATCAATTCATAAGACTATCGAATCCAACACAAAATCTGGTTTGCAATCTTCTTCTTTATTGATCAGATTTCATTCACAAAGTATGAACACAAAGTTTCACAATTCTGCTTCAAAAAGGGCAGCACTTCGTTGCAAAATACTAAAGCATCCTCTTTACAATAGAAATCCCTCATATTTATAAAAGAGAGGGAAGAGTAAATCTAGGAAAGTTAGGTGAGTTAATTTAGGAAAATCTCACCTAAATTTTGACTAAGTCAAAATGTAATTTGTTTTCAAAAGATTACATCTTAGACTTGGTGTAATTACATTTCGAAAAATGACATTTAAGATGTCAAAAACTATTTACAAGATGCATAGAGAAAAGCATCAAAATGTTCAACATCGGAGATCAAGAATCTTCATGGTTCTTTGCTTTGGGCGTGGAGTCTTCATACTTCTTCTTGGTCTCTTGTATGAACGCATCATCTGGGCCGACTGTGTAATCTACAAGGGTGTGAGCTCTTGTGATCGGCCTTCTGGCAAATGAATGGATTTTCTTGCACCCGATGCGTCTTGAGATTATCAAGTGTCAGCCGTGTATCACAAATG
This sequence comes from Sequoia sempervirens, assembly GCA_007258455.2. Lineage (NCBI taxonomy): Eukaryota > Viridiplantae > Streptophyta > Pinopsida > Cupressales > Cupressaceae > Sequoia > Sequoia sempervirens. The sequence continues at coordinate 72,547,080 of VDFB02109042.1, read as the reverse complement.
ACATGCATTGAGGCTTTTGAAAAGCTGGCATCCTCAACTTGCTGCATGACAGCTTCTTTGTAGATCTGGGATAGTTCATTGGATCAAAAGATGTCACCTTCAAGATCACTTGATGACATCTCAAAAGGAATTGCAAAGATGGTGAATCAACAAGCGTTAGCAGAAAAAGAAACATTGGGAAGCGTGAAGGGAGCAACGATGTCGAACAAGCATGAAACAAGCGACGAGGCATGGAAAACAATGCGGGAGCGAAAAAACGGGGTCTGGAATGGAAATAGAGCAAGTTTGAAGAGACTAAGTTCAAAACTGCCAAAAGTGTAAAGGTGCTAAAATTCAACACCATTGCACAAAAAATGACTAAGTCTGGAAAAAGTGCGAAGGTGCTAAAAATAATGCCATAGTCAAAAATTGGCTAAGTCTGGAAGAAAAGTGCAAAGGTGCTAAAATTTAGCACCATTGCACAAAAAATGACTAAGTCTGGGAAAAGTGCAAAGGTGCTAAAAATAATGCCATAGTCAAAAATTGGCTAAGTCTAGAAGAAAAGTGCAAAGGTGCTCAAATTCAGCACCATTGCACAAAAAATGACTAAGTCTGGAAAAAGTGCAAAGGTGCTAAAAATAATGCCATAGTCAAAAATTGGCTAAGTCTGGCAACAATGTGTAAGAGCGCACTTTTTTAGTGCTTCTACACATTTTTGAAAACTCACTTTTATGTAAGGGCGTTGATTTTTGGCGCCTCTGCACTTTCAACACTTAGTCAAATTTTTAACATGGGCAGGGTGCACACTTTTTAGGTGCAACTGTATTTTTCACAATTTGACTAAGTATGAACAGTGAGACTTCACGAAGGAGCTCGTTTCGAAGGTCTTCGCGAGGTAAACATAGGGGGATGCTCAAACTGACTATTTGAGGCTTTGGAACACATTACGAGGTGGATCAAAAATCACCTTGTTTTGGGTGCTTGAACTTCACAAACCTAGGAAACAGACAAGTTTCGTAGGGGGTATCCATGGAACGAGCGCTGCTAGATTCTATGATAACAACTTCATTAAGGCATTTTGCTTAAAAGAGTCTAAACCTTGTAAAATGATGTCAAAATACAATTTGTGGGTAAGTTAAGTATGGACATTAGTCAATGTAATGTTAGTCGTCAATGGCAATTGGTCAATGCTTGGTGTTAAAACCTAAGCCTGGAACTCAAAGCAGGACATTTTATGATGTGAGATGCTGAGGAGATACTTCAGGACAGAGGGATACCCCTATAAGGTCAATTCAGTAGTCAGAACAGTGAAGATACTAGCAGGAAACAGATGGAAATTTCAAGCAGAAAGCAAATCTGTGCCTGTAGGTGCCTTTCATTATGAAGGCCCAGATACAGTGCTTTCTGGTTGCAGATGTATTCAATCTCTTCAAAATTCAATCAGCTTTTCGACAATCAAGCGAGATCATCTGAGTCGTAGAACTCTGGCAATTGAAGGCGGAAGTAGAAGGTACGAAGAGGTTACACATCACAGAGGACTGTCAATTTGCAGTTTCTGCGCCCCTACAGCCCAGGGGCACCCTTGAATTTGACCTCTCAGATGGATGAATTTGCAGTTTCCATCTCCTAGAGATCTTTTCTAATTCAGTCTAGCTTCGCAACACATCCATTCGAGAGATTATCAAATATGCTGAGTGACCATGACAGTGGTTCCGGTGAGCACGTAAAACGGAGGGTGGATAAACATGAGAATGTCAACCTGTACCTCTATAGGCCAGGGGCACCCAACCTTTAGGCCTGTCAGATGGGGTTTTTAGCAGTCAATGTCTTCACGAGACTTGTGCGGAATCCTCCTAGCTATCCAATGGATCTAGCTGTCAGCCCTCGGGATTTTTCAAATGCCCATACATGAAGGGTCCGTGGAGGTCACTGGAAAATGTAGACAACAAGAAAAATGGCTAAGTATGGGAATTACACACTCCCTTGAAAAAGGCGCCCTTCTTTTTGAGGTTTTAGAAGCAGTTTTCTCACTTTGTCACCTCCAGAGACATCTCTTCCCAATGCTTCTAGCTACACTATGAGATTAACGGTGCACAAATCGGAGCACTCCAACTTCCGGTGTCAGGGGTCGAAGTATGGCATCCAAATGAAAGTTACACTTTTGTCAAATTAGTGATTACACCTTCACAGGCTAGGGGTGCCCTTGCTTTTGGGGTTCCTAATGCAGCTTTCAGGTGCCTTACATACAGTCGTTGGTTGCAGAATTCTTCTAGTTACGCGATGAATCTATCATCCAGTCGGCAAGACTCATTGTTCACCTACAGTAGTAGTTTGAAGCGTCAAATGGCAAAATGGAGAAATGGCTGTTTGAAGACCTTGCATCAATTTAATCAAAGGTGACTAATTTTTTGAGGCATCAGACATGCTTTTTAGCAGATGCAGCTCCCAGCAGACATTTCATCTTGGTTCTGCAAGCTTCGCAGTGAATATCTCAGCTCAGTCACAACATCAATCAAGCACTCAAAAATCAGAGCTCAACAGAGGCAATCGTAACTTTTTAGTGAACTATAAAGTAGGAAGTTAGCAAAAAATCTCAACTATTGCTAAGGGAGGCCTGGAGAGTCAAATTTGGACTTTTCAGAATCAGTGAATTTTTCTGAGCGCACCCGGATGCAGAGATTTCAGTTAACTCATTAAAATAATATTAAATTTCAATCTTTTGCATGCCAGCTTTAAAGGGGCGATTTTGCTCAATATTTTAATATTGGCTTCCTTCTTGAGGTTAATTTGTAAATTCGCATGTAAGGGGGAATTGAATATTTTAATATTTTTTATTCTTTCGGGACTCCGAGTCAGCGATAGTTGAACTAAGTGGGGCCCAATCAGAAGGTTCCTTTTGAAATCAGAGTTTCTACCTACAGTTGGCACCTAAGCCCTTAAAATTCTTTATTAATATGCAAAAGGCGTCCATTTCTCTCATAGCAGTTTGAGTGCAAACGAGTTTTCTCTTGTGCAATCAACATTCGAAGGCATCACAAATATTATTTTGCAAATTTCCTTGCAGGTACGAGTCCAAATGAATCAGCAGACTTCAAGACAAGATGGCGATTTTAGCATAAGCAAAAACTTAAAACTTTTATCTTTTGTCTTAAATTCTTCTATTCTCGTCTTAGGTTTTCTTCGCTTGTCCAAGATTCGGTGACTTTTGACAAATCTAACCATCTAGGTTGGTTGTGCATGGCTTCTTCTACAAAACCCATGTGTTAGAATTTTTTAGGAAAATTTACTCCAGAGCTTCAATTCTCGAGGCTTTGATTTTCTCAATTGAAATTCCTTTGCATGGTGGAGTAGAAGTCAATATTTTTTTGAATCTGATGTTGTGGGTTGTCTTAGAATTATCTTCTGGACAAAACCCATATTTCAAATTTTCTCGGGAAAATTGCCCCCTGCAACCCTTGTTGCCCTCAGTTACTTTTTTCGGAAAAGCTTTTGCATGTCAAGCTAAACGACACTTTTTCACATTTTTGGCATTGTGGGTTGTCTTAGAATTATTTTCCGGACAAAACCCACATTTCAGAATTTTTGGTGAAAATTGCCCTTCGACAGGGTATTTTTAGCCTCAACAGGTGACATTTTAGCTTCCGAATAAATTGTCAGAATATAGTCGAGTTTACAGTCAACGGGTTAGTTTTTCAGAATGCAGTTCACGCAGACTGAATTCAAGACCAAATCGGTCTTAATTCATGATTTCATTAGAAAAGCTGACACCGATTTGTATCAAGTGCATTTGGAGGGTCGACAGGCGTAGTCACTCAAACTCCAATAGTCTCATACCTCGTATAGCCGATAGATTTCCAAGGCCACTTTAGAGGGTTGAATATCGTTGGGACATTGCGTATGCAGCAAGTTAGTGTGTATTTCTCACAACTAGAGTGTGCGCGGTCAAACTTCGCAGAGAAAGGCGTGGAAAATGTGAGAAGTGTCAGAAGCGTAAAGTTGCAGAAGAGACAGTGGCCATCACTTCAGTTACGGAGCCGCCTAAGTTGCCAGTCAGTGAAATGTTGGTTTGAGTGTGCAAAGATTTCTAAGATTGCTCAAGTTGCTGACAAGCAGTGAATTGACAGTTGAGATGTGTAAGTGCCCTAGATGGTGACGCAGTCAACGACCTCGTGGAGGGGTTACTTGCTCGAGATCACGGCCAGTAGACTCCAGGTCCCACCTTTCAGGATAGACATCAGATACAACAGTTAACTCGATGCTTCTTTCTGAGTTAACTTGTTGTTCCACATCTCATGCATGTCTATTTTGGAATCATCTTTGTACAGTTGGAGTTTTCATTTAGGGTTTTTGTTAACTGATGGTAGTTTTTCAGTTAACTTGCTTTCAATAAGGACGTGCATGCTCGCACATTGTCCATTTAGATTAGATGTATCGGTTAACTAATGGTAGCTTTCTAGTTAACTGTATAGTTTCCTTTATTAGGGTTTAGCAATAAAATCTTGCATGCTTGCAAGATTGTAGTTGACTCAAGGTGATTTTAAGGTTCCCTACACCTTTCGATGTCTATAAGAGTTTTTGCTCATTTTTAATTAACTTTTGCACGCGATAGTAATATATGCTGAGCCAGATTTTCCTATAATATTGCTATTTTGTATCTGTTCACTTTGGTTGAATGATTATTGTTTCATGTTATTGTGTTTATAAGCTTTGTTTCATATCTACACCTCAGATAGGTGCCGTCACCTCCTTGGGAATTTAGAATTAAGGCTTACCATTTATTGTTATTGTGTTAATGAGCTTTGTTTCATGTCTACACCTCGGATAGGTGTCGTCACCTCCTTGGGAATTCAAAAGTAGAGTTCATCATTTGATGTCGTCGCCAATAACCTTTCTTTCAGCCTACGCCTTGGATAGGTGTTGTCACCTCCTTGGAAATCCTGTCGTAGGTTATCGTATAAATCATTCCCGCTCCGTTTCCTCATGCTCTGATTTCTTGAGGAGATTGGATAGTATAAGCTAGTTAGTTTTGAGTTGTAGTTAAGATCTATGAAACCAGAAAAACCTTAGCTGCAACGTTCTAGGTTTTCTTAACCTTGTGCCTCTTTCAACTAAGACAAAAAGATAGGAATTAGTTTAGTTTACTTTTTTCAAGCATTTGTCCCCACGAGGGAGCTTCTCCTCCTAATTTGAAGAGCACTCATTACACAGTGTGCATAGCTGTCCGTATCAACTAGCACTCCAGAGGTGCTAGTTGTTACGCCAACACAATTGAGGGGGCATGATAGTCCACCCTGCCCAAGATTGCTTGTCCTCAAGCAATCATAACTAAGATTTGTAAATTTTTAAATAGTGCTCCTTTTTGTGATGATATTAATAAGTTTCCTCTTTTCCCTTTGCAAGGCTCTTTGAACCCTTTGGCTTAGTTGCATATATTGTTCCCAACCCTCAGAATGGCAGGAACGTTGCTCTGATACCAATTGTAATGTCCCCTATTTGGTATACTTAGAATTCTGCCCTAAAATCACAATTTCCAAGTAAGAGACATGTTTATTAAATTACAAACTCTAGTTTAACCCTGCAATAATGTTAGCCAATGAACCATAATATAGCATAATCAATTGATTATTAGTATTGTTACATCTATTACAATATTTAACATGTATATGCACTGATCTAGATGAGTAATTCACAATGCTGAGTTTGAATTATTATCCCCTCAATAATCCTTTATTGGGGAAGATTAGAGAAGGAACCTCAAGAGAATGCTAGGAGTCTTTCCTGGTTAGCAAGGAATCTCTTCCTCTCAATCATGTACTTCCAGCTCTAGGAACCTCAAGCGAGTGCTAGGAATATTTCCTGCTTAGCAAGGAATCTCTCTCCCTCAATGATGTACTTCCAGCTCTTCTTCCCATGAACAAATTATACAGGCCTTAATAATTTCTGATCAGATTGATAATGCAATATGAACTACAATTATCGACCATTGTAGAGGTTGGGAAGGAAATTGCAATAGGGTGCCCGGAAATCCTCCTATCTAAGCCCAAGAGCGGACACTCACCGTCTTGGCCACAAGTGGCAGGCACATTGGACATTCAACATGTGGTGGTCTACTTAGATGGTGATCTCGTAACTGTTCCCCTTCCTTGCATTTCCTCTTCTCCTCCATATGATTGCTTACTGTAAATCAAACGACTCATAATCTATTATTGTTACATCCCAAATTGTGACGTTACAATTTACCATCACTAGATAGAGTAAATGTGAATTCTAGAGGTGAATTAATGATGCTTGAACCTTGTTTTCAATATGAATGATGTTTCATTTGATGTTATTCTTGGTGAAATATTGCATAAAGGAGAATAGAAGGTTATTGATTTATGAGTAATCTAACTTTTGAAATGTTTCATGTATTCTGCTTTGTTATGAGCATATGACTGCCGATGTCATGTCATGGTGTGCAGGTATGAAGACTGATCCTCCGGACAGAGGAGAGATATCACTCGGGGAGGAACTTGGTCGGGTAAGCAGTAACGAGTACCAAATGAGCATACACACACGTCAGTATAGGTTCAGAGAAACCAAGTCAGTTATGTTGGTCTAGATAAGTCATCCTTAGGCTTGGAGTTATGTTTACTTCTTTATACTTTGAAAAGTGATGATTATTTATTTGTCTGACTTACTGTGCTTTGACCCTTGTGTGGTAAACGTGAATGGATATACGTTAAAAGGTCAAGTGAGTATGTGTATACGTGTACGAGTATCCATATGAATATACATGTCAAATACATACATATGACTCGGCAGATGGATATGCCCATATGTACGTAATGACATGATATACATACATTTATGTGTATACTGCGTACAAAGAAATACATACTAATAATAATATTATATTATTATTCCCTGTTGACTTTATGTAAATATATATATTTATATATAAATATCAGGTTGCTGACTGGCTCTCGATATATTTATATATTTGTTAAATATATATTTAAGTAATTAAATATTAACGATATATATAAAATTATTATAGTTATATTAAATATAAATATTTAAAATACTCGGGTATTTAAATATTTATGTATTAATATATTTAAGGACTATAATAGTATTTTATAATAAAATAAATAAGGGAATTATTTTTTGTCTAAGGGATTTACATATATATTTATGTATAAATATATAAGGCGATTATATCAATACATAAGAAATGTATAAATAATAATATATTTATATATTTTATTAATTAAATGTAGTAATATTAAAATTAATATTTATTTATATATAAATACGTTTATATACAAATAAATAATAATGTTTAAAGTAATACATTAATAAATAAAATATATAAATAGAATTTATTAAAACAATTTCAAATTCAAAAGAATGAAATTCGTATTTTTATGGAAGGATTAAATTCATTGTGAAATTTTAAAATCTTAGATGGTAGCCGTATGAAATAATTAATCATTTCGAAATACTTTTTGAAAAGAGGCGAACTTCATAAAAGGAAATTTTTGAATAGTCGAACTTAGGAAAAAAATAAAGATGAAAGAAAAAAAAAAAATATGAAACTTACCCGTGAAAATGGCGGAGCTCCCTGCACAGCTGGGAATGGAAGAAGACAATGTCAAAGCTTTAAACCAGAAAATAGCAACAAACAACTGAGCTGTGACGTTTTGGAACTTAACCTAAAACGCAACAAAAATATCATGGAAAATTCTGACGCCTGGCAGAAAAACGTGACTGTAGATTTCGTTTTGGTTTCAAGTTGAAAGATTCTTCGAATTGCTGGCTGTATAAGGGTCGAATCATCATGAAAGAACATGACTAAAGGTTTAGATGAATGGAAAGTATCACTTTGACTGAGTAAACATTGAAATCTGTCAATGTACATGCCCAGAAATGGGGAAATCGTTTTAACTGCGGCCTATAAATACTTCACAAACTTCCATTCAAAATCATTCTTGTGCTTTCTCATTTGTGACGTTTTGAGAGAGCTTATATCTGCGCAATTCATCTTTAGAGTCATCCTGTTGAGTTTAGAAGCTTCTGCTGTAAGTAATTTATGTTGCATTGCATCATTTTAATCAAAGTGTGAGAATGAGAAATTTATACCAGCTGCATTTACCAGTTTGTGCATAGAATACCTTGTAAAGAGGAAGAGAAATAGTAATTTTCAGAATAGAAGTTTGTTTAGGGAGAGTGCTGTGAGAAGAAGAAGCTTATATTAAAAGAGGGATAGTTGCATTCCGCCATCCTCATTTGAGAGTCACTGCCAGTCTGCATTTTGCCATCCTCATTTGAGAGCCATTGCCAAAACAGTGCTGGAAGAAGCTCTTAATCACAGCTGTAGCAATTAATTAATTTCTAAGGAAGAGTTTGAGACTGGTGCTGGAAGTCTTTCGTTGGAGGTCTGAGGAGCTGCAAACACAATCAAGTTCACCCTCTAAAAGGAAAGGCATATACCAGGCATGATGTTTATTCTTTCATAGTCTAGAGCGTATTTTCTTAATATACATCTAAAAGAGTAAATACTGAATGTGCATAGTTAAGGAATTGCATTGAGTTCACTACTTCAGTTAAGATAAATAAGAAATGATTCTATGTTGCATCATGTAAGTAAATTACCTTAAGGAATAGTTATGCATGTTTTTCTGGAGTAAAAACCTATTGGCATTAGTGAATGTTTTGCATTAAGATAAGAAATATGTATGAACTCCATATGAGGAGTATATACGGTTTCAACGACTGAAGGATTGTGAAAAAGGGATTATATGAGTAAAGAACTTAAGGGATTAGTTTACTTATCTTACATTTAAGAGAAATAACGGAAAAAGATAAAAGGGAGGGATTTATTTGCATTTTGAATGACTTCTGCATATTGTGTAAGATCTCTGTATATGGAGAATACGTAGGAGTACTTATTATCTATTAGGAACGAAATGAAGGCAGAATCAAGTAAAGTCTTTTAGCTTAAGTTATTAGAATAACAGAGGCAAGCTAAGTACTCCTAGGATAAGGATTTCCTAATTAAGAGGGTTGATACAAGACACTTGTAGATTGTCTCATTTCTAGTAGGTTCGTATGATTGTAGGATATCTGGGGTGACGGATTACCCAATGAAGGATAAAACCTACGCGTAGAGTAAGGAAGCCTCAAGTCAAATCGGCCCTGAGTAGTGTATATGATAGATGACCTTCATTCGAAGTACTGAATGAGAATACTTTGGCCAAAGTAGTGAAAGGTACGACATCCACTTAGGTGTGAGATAGTTGAGACTACACTGTCAGTTCATTGTGATCCGGGTACTAGATCGAGATTGTGAAATAGCAAGGTTCTAGTTGTGTAGGACACAGCACTATGCTCAGTTGGTAATCGTTAAAGGATACCCTACCAATCTCTTCTTCGAAGGGAGGGCCGTTCATTGCAAAATGATCGTGCGGGGGACCGCATTATAAGTCCGTGGTTGGCGGAAAAGCGCCCGAGTGATGTTTCTCCTCCACAGCAAGCGGCCGATGTACCAAGATTTGGAAGGAAGGACTCCTGGACATTCTTACTTCTATTTGTGCAAAAGCTTACGAGCTATGTATGTAATGGTATTACTTTTGAACTCTGATTTGTATTTGCAAAAGAAATGGAATTCGTGTGGAAACATGTTGTAACTTGTACGTATTTATCAATAAAGAAAGGAAAATTTTTATTGTATCGTCTTTGTTACTTGATACCTTTACATGTTTTAAGTGAGAATTGGAAAGTTTTTAATTTATGCAGAATTGTGTCGTTACAATTATCCACATTTATAGTAGAGAGTCATAATTACTTATAAGACTCAATAATTGCTGCAAGCATCATTATTGTATAATCGTGAATAACACACACACACATATATTTCTAATAATCACTTTATATTTATATATACATGTATATGACATTCCATCTTCTGATTATATCTGCTGCTACACTCAAAAATTATGTTCCAGATTTTCTTATTTATTTTTCCCTCTATACTTTCCTGGATGGTTCATTATCCTTCTCTTCTTTTTTTGCTTATAAGTTATATACCCTATCGTACCTCTTTTGAATAGAGGTGACCCTTATGGAATGTGGTGGCTATTCAAAGGTCACCTCTTTTCATAAACTTAATCACTGATCTTGCTGTTAACAGTAATCGTTGGTATTTAATCTTTGATCGCTGCCCTTGTAACATTTTATCTGCTGTCTTAATTCCCATCGATACTTATTAGTTATGGCTCATATGATTTCATTTAGTCTGCTGCCTTTAACATGGGATTGTTGCCTTATCATTTAAACATAATTGCTGCTATTATATATTTCCTTATTTTTATATATATTTATTTTTTTATATTAGTTTTTATATATATTATGATAATTATAATTATAATATTATGTTATGATAATTATAATTATAATAATATTAAATTGCTAATATTTCATTTTATATTTTTACTTTATTTATTAATTATTTATTTGCATTTCAATGCTTTATATCTTAGTGTTACAATTTCGGGGGCATGACACTTTCTTCTTCGTTTTCCTTCACCTTTCTTCAGTTTTCAGTTTTATGAACTCTCTTTGTGCTTGCAAAACTATAATTCTGAAATGCAAATGAAAACACAAAAGTGGTAATGGGCTAGGACAAATAAGAATAGGATACTAAATTTTTTATAGGTCCCCCACATTGTTTTAGTTTATTATGAGTTTTTTAACTAAGCAAATCATTTAATTATTTTTTGTTGTCATTAAATTGATGCCGGCTGGGATGTCTTTATGTCCCTGTTGGGTTCCCTTTGTAGGGAATATCTCAAGAGATATCCCCCATATTAAGGGGGTATCCCTGGAACATCCCCATCTTTTTCAAAAAAATGAGGGGAACGTTTCCTCCATGTGCTTAAGACATTTTCTGTCTGTGAAACCTCTTGAGGACCTTGAGGACACATCCTTGAGGAACACTGCAAACCAGGCACAAAAGTGAAAAAAAGTAGCAAAAACAAGATTTTCCCCTAGCATTTCATCCCTGAGATACGAGATTGAACATAATGAAACTAGTGAAAAGGGGAGAGAGCAAGTGACAGAATAAATTGCTCATCATGAACTTTCTTTTGTAGGCACACCTGTGATTGGTAATTCTCGTCAAGATTACTGTATACATATTTTATGCAAGAGTTTTTCAAAGTTTGGTGTAAATATTTCATATTTGTAAATTCAAATGTATAATTCGGATTCCTATGTAAAATGGAAGGTCAAATGTATAATTCCTATGTATGTAGAAGGGAAAGACAAATGTGCATTTGTTGCCTGTAATCAGGGTAGAGAAGTTAGAAAGAATTGTAGTAGGAATATGAATTGAGCCAACTCATAGAGGTTGAAGTCATGCTGTTTTACGTAGGGATAGGATTAGTTATAAGGGAAGTTGAAGTCACAATATAAATTGAAAGACCACTATGTGTAAAGTAGTTCACAAGCTTCTGTAACAAATCTCGAACTTTCACTGCCATGATGTCAATGAATAAGCTCTATTTAGTTCTTTCAATTCCTGTTTATGGAATGGTGATTGCTATAGTGTACACATGCTATTTTTGTTCCATTATTTCATGCATTTGAAACTTTATATGAAATATATGAAGTTTGGTTCAGTGTCCATACTTTCTGTGTATTGAAATAAATTTTGTGGAACATTGTGTAACCTTTTTTAAACCTCATATTCCTTCCTAGATTACAGCTTTGGATGCCCTAGGTGTTATGCCAAGGAAGTAGATAACAATTCAAAATGCTCACGGACTGGGTAATCTAGTCTCTAAGTCCCTTTTCCTTCTTTAAAATCTATAATTGCTCATATCCTCAATAATTTGAATGATATAACTAGGAACGAACCTTTATCCAATAAAGCTTTTATCTTTGGTGATCAAGATTTTGATGTCCCCATACAATTGGCTTATAATCACTTTGTCCACCTTATTTTAGTTTAATCCTATTCCTTTTTTGACATGAGGCCCGCAACTGCATTATGATCCCTTATGGTTTTGTAGAACTAAATTCTACTCAATCCTTGAGTAAAGAGAAGTCTCTTCTTCAGTGATGGCTCTCAGCTTCCAATTTGAATAGAACCCTATTCATACCATTACTAACCAAAGTGAGATTTTCCTCAACTATCAAATTCATTATGTCAACTTAATGGCTAACTTAAGTCCTTTGTCAAGTTATATTGCTACTGCATTTTCCTTGATTAACCTAATAGACTACAACCAGGTCTTCCCCTCCTGCAGGGAAAGGTTTGTCCTTAGAGGTACCATCAATATTTAATTTCCAGAATCATTTTGGATGAGAATTCTATTGAGCAAAAAGGGTTTGGGTCCTTATCAGCACTTCTCCCCCTTACTGGGTGTGTAGTAACTATTTTATTCATTCAAACTAATTTTGAACACTTTTATTTAGATTTTCTCCTCCGCATGGTGCTTCAGCTGAGTTTTTTCATAGTTGCTTTTCTCTGTATAAATTTATTATTGGGTGTATGGCGCTATACAGATCTTTAAGAATGTAACTGGTGAAGTAGCATGTCACGGGGATCGACCAACCATTGTTGAGGGACATAAAAGCTTCCCAAGCGGTCATACTGCTTGTATGTAATTCTCTACCAGCATGCGTATTCATATTATGTATTGGGTCTGCTTCATATGCGGAGGAATGTAAACTTTTTTAAGTTTGAGAGTTCATGTAGAATTGTTTATCCATTACTGCTTACAGAATAATAATTGATGATGAAGAACCATAATATGCTCTAAAGCAATTGAGAGGCATGTGAATATGTACAAAGATCATGGGCTCCCATCTAATTTTAATGGATTTCCCCATTTGTGTTGATATCTACTTAGTGGCTAGATTGCCTAAGAAGACCTTTTTTGTTGTTTATGCAGGGTGTTTTTCAGGGTTGGGTTTTTTTGCACTCTATCTAGCTGGAAAGATCAGAATATTTGACCACAAAGGACATATTGCCAAGCTTACAATTGTTTTTCTTCCTCTCGCTGTAGCTACTTATGTCGGTCTTTCACGAGTTAATGACTATAAGCACCACTGGCAGGATGTTTTTGCAGGTGTATTTTTAGGTAAGTTTCAGGTTTCATATACAAAAGGACCAGGCACATCAGATTATTTCAAACTAGGTGTTAAATATGTTCCATGTACTTCTATTTCACGATGACAAATTAGTGAATATTTCTACAGGCTTAACAGTGGCGACATTCTGCTATAGACAGTTTTTCCCTGCACTTCATGATGAAAACTGTGAGATAAACGCCTTACCCTTTTTTCTCACACAAGTGTCTATTTTATGTTTTACTTGTGACTTTTTATTTACTTACAAATCTCAACTTCTAAGCAAAGTTATTGTGTTCTTTCTGCAGGTATGCACCCTTATAAACCTCAGCCTCCATCAGGGGAGATTCAACATGCGCTTCCCCAAAGCTCATTCCCAGTTAATGAAACAGTTACAGATGTGGAACTGGGGAGGATAGAGCATCCATCAAACTAAATCATGAGAGATAAGGAATATATGAGATGCCATGTCCGTCTTTTCTCAACTTATAAGTAGTTTTGTGTGTTTCTTCTACCTTTGAGCAGGTGATATGCAATATGTATGCCTCAAGCCATCCGTACCATAATATAGTAACAGATTGAGATAGTGCTCCATTACCACTTTTTATTTACTTTGGAGGAAAAGGCATGTTACCTCGGGGCTGGATTTTTTGATACCTGCAGTTTTGGCATCCACCCCTTGTATCTTCCTAGTAGTACATGTACATTAATCTGACGTAGAAGTGTATAAATTCCTGTGGCGGCAAATGAACATTCACGTGGCTTCACCTCTGCAAACAATAATGTCCTGCAAAGAGACTGGAAATGTTAGATAGAATAATATTCAAGCAATTGATTCCAGAAAACTCACATACTATAGCACACTGCAAGTTGTCGCTAGAAGATAAAATAGCTTTGTCAATAAGGTATCTTCAGATTTTTGAGATTTTTGTTGTGTAAACATTTAGTTACATCTATATGGAAACACCTGTGTTAAATCTTTTCTTGTGGTTTCTTTCTGGTTACATGTATATATTTACCATTTGAATTGCGAAGTCCATCTTTAAGTACCTTTTTTTGGAGATTTTTTTCTGGGTTGAGTACTTAAAATGTGAGTCCAATTTGACACAGAAGAGACTACGCATGTGAACACTGAGTCCTTGCCTATTGAATACAGAGCACTTTGAGAAAAATATTTGATTGCCTGAGAGACTTCTTCAATTTTACCTTCTTTATGTTTGAATAACTCATCAAGCTGTCTATTAGCAACAATGATCAAAGTATTTGATTTTTGAAGTAGGTAGTCATCAAGCTCAATCTACAACAATGATCACAAAGTCCATCAAGTGACACATTGGTGTCTTTCACAAGGGGCTGTTTTTCCATTGACTTTAAAGTGTTTGAACAACTCATCAAGCTCTTATTATTTAACACTTGTAGTCTAAGTCATAGTCTAACAATAATTTGGACTAGGGTGGCCATATGAAAATAATGAGTGCAACTGAGAATTTAACCCTGTTTTGTGAGTTCTTTTGCCAGGTACACTATTCTAAGCATTGAGGCACTGGTGCAAGATGATACAGAACTCCAGGGTCTTGTCGCAATTGTGCTATTGCCAAACTTCAAATCTAATATTCCTAGTGTGGTTTAATGTCACAGGTCAATACTAGTGTGAATTTTTAAAGTGTTATGGTATTCCCATATGTAAGAACTTGTCTAGTTTATCTCTAAGACCGATCCCTCTTGTCCCTGCCCTCCAAACTCTAGTATGTGCTTATTATAACTAAAGTTTATTATTATAGTAGTTTTAAATTAATTTAATATTTCTAGTAAATATTTAATAATTAATAATAAAAAAATTAATAACTTATCCCCTTATTTATTATATTATTACCCTTTGTTTTTTAAATCTAATTTGTTCTTTTTGCCATAATGACATACGATTGAATCAATGTTTTTGGCAATGTGAACATTATGGTAAATATCTACAATGCATTTAAAAGTTTAAAACAGCATGGGCAGCAGCAAACAAATTAATGTGAAATGGAGTTTTTTAATAACATTCATGAGACCAAGGAGTCTATTGAATTCAAGGATAGGAACAAAGTTGCTCTGTGCACAAACACTTTCAATAGATGATGCCCAAATTAGGGATATCCATTTCTTTTTTAATGTCAGACATTTTGATATGAATTTTGATTAAATAGTCTGGCTTTTTATTGTCAGTCTATCCTCTTCTAGGAATCAACTTTGAAGATATGGGTGAATCTGATTTGGATATCCTCGTAAACCAAACATTTTATGATGTAGTGCCATTTTGTTTCTGCTAAGCCCAAAGTGCAAAAGTAGCATATTTTATTTGTTCTGCACTTCTTTAGCATTCGTCCACCTTCTAATCTCATACATAAAACTATGTGGAAATAAGTTTGATGGAGGCAGTAATTGGAGGATCCTTATAACAACCAACCTTTGTTTACCACTATTTTTCTTTTTACCATCATTTTCGTTACATGACCAAGCAACTACTCTAATTTAGATGTGCTAGTTTCATGACTTTACCAAACAATATTAGTGGTAGTATCTCTATGCGACATGCTTCCATTCTTGTACCAAATATGATAAGTTCACAATATTAGGACAATCCCTAGACTTAGACCTATTCTTTAAGGGTTCAATTGAATGGTTTTGCCTACATATCCCTTTCTAGGAATTAGAGGCTTTGTAGTTCATACACCAAATATAAAAAGGCTTTATTCAAACTTTAGGGATGAAATCTTCTTCTCTTTGGAATCACACACATTTATTGAGCTTATGCTTCCAAATCAATCCATATACAATAATAGGAACATTAAACCACATAGTGTCTAGCTTATACATACATCACATGTACACATAATGATAAGCTCAAATATATGTCACATATACACAATGATCAACTAATACATTCATCCCACATGCATAGTAATTAGTTGGCAAAATAGAAGTAGATGGTTAGCAAAACAAAAGTGGATGCAAGCTTATTGCAATCATCTTCCCCTTTATTTGGTTCACTAACACCTAAAACCAAGTTGGCATGTCCCCTTTTAAAATAATTTAATTCAGATGATTGATTAGCCCAACCCAATATTTTCTAGGCTAAGGTAAATTAATAGGGAAATGATAATTTTAATATTTACTTATGTTCCAGATGGAATTTGATAATTACAAAGTATTTTTGGGACATTTAAATATTAAAATTTAATTAAATTGGCTTCAAATAAGGGTGCAGTTATTTTTGGCCGACATCTATAGTAGTGAGAGAGGCAACGTTTAATATTATTTTAGATTTCCCTCCAAAGGGTGTTGGGAATTCGGGTGCTCAAATTTGGCAAGGAATGATATAAATATTCAGTTTGCAAACATTTTGGGTATCATCCGATCATTTCTACATCACAATTTTTTGTATAAGTTTTATGCTTTACATTTCCTTTTTGGACAAAAACCCATTGAAGGTAGGGATCAATGGACAAAAACCCATTGAAGGTAGGGATCAATGGACAAAAACCCATTGGTTTCAAGAGGCAATCTTACTCAGAGGTTGCATATGAGCTTCAAATCCATATGAGATTCAAGGATTTGTAGGTTGTTCCAGTTGTGTAGTTTGGTGTGTTTGTTGCAAGATTTTAGGAGATTCTGTGTAGAGTTTTGTTTTAAGATTTGGTGTGTATTTAGAGGGTTGTTTTCTGTTGTAGACCAGTGTTTTTATTGTTCATTATTCAATAAAAATGAGCTTCTAGTGTTGCAAGCATTCATCTTTCAGTTGGAGCAAAATTCAGTGTTATTGTTGTGACTTTTGTAGTTTTGTGTGGATTTAGGATTGTTTCTAGTATTGTTAACTGTTGTTTTTATTTTTCTATTTGTTGTTGTAGTAGAATATTTTGTATGTGAAAACCATTTCTATTGTAGAAGAATATTTTAGGTGGTTAATGCAAAAAATGTCAAATTGTAGTGCATAGACTGTGGAGAAATCTATATTTTTTTGTGGGTATTTCATGATATTTTCAGAAGTGATTTGAAGAGGGTTTGAATATTATTATTTTTCTTCATAATTGTTGTATTATTTTATATTTTAAAATAAATTGGCAAAAATAATGCATTTGGGATATTAGAGTGGTTTCAAAGTTGTGATCTTACTAGCCTACAAGGTAAATTTGCTTGTTGATCTTACTAGCCTGCATTAATTACTAGACTATGAAGCTTAAGTTTATAGCAGATGGGAAGAATATTGTACTCATAGGGATATCAAATGGAGCTCCACGAGTGGTGACAACAAAAAGGATGGAGAGGACTTCCAAAGGGGCCAAGTTGCATGGGCAACAAGTTGTGATAATACCCACAAATTCTTCCATAGGTAAAAAATATCTCATCATGTTGATATTCAAAAGATTTTAGATAAGCATAGTGTGGTGTTTAGTGAGTTTCCACCAAGATTACCACTGAATAGGGGTTTTCAACATATTATAGAAGTGGAAGAAGATGCAAAACTTGTCATAACTACTCCATACTGACGCCTAAGAGGGTATAAAGAAGAGATTGAAAAGGTTATAAAATAACTCATAGATATGGATTACATAAGGCCTAGTTCTAGTCCATTTGAATCTTTAGTGGTTCTTGTAAAAAGGAGGATGATACTATATGGATGTGTATTAATTACAAAGCATTGAATAAGAGGACCATCAAGAATAGATACCTTGTTCCCAAGATATATGAGTTGATAGATGAGTTGTGTGGAGTTGTATACTTTTCCAAGATTGATTTGAAATTAGGATATCACTAGATCCACATGAAAGAAGATGCATAGAATATAGCATTTAAGAGTCATTATGGACACTTTTAGTTTTTGGTTATTGCCTTTGGACTTACTAATGCTCTAGCCACCTTTCAATCATGCACAAACCAAGTATTTGGTAAGAATTTAAGAAAATTTATTCTAGTTTTCTTTGAAAGCCTTTTGATTTACAATAAAACATGGGAAGAGCATTTGAAGCACTTGGATACAGTTTTGGGCATTTTGGAGCAACAATCTTTCTTTGCTAAGTTATTCAAATGTGAGTTTGATTTAACATTTTTATTTTATTTGGGTCATATCATAAATTCCAAGGGTGTACAAGTGGACCAAAAAAGATCCAAGCTATTCTAGATTGGCCACCTCCTACCATATTGACATATTTGAGAGGCTTCTTTGGATTATGCAATTATCACTAACTCATTTGACTGCAAAATCCGATGAAAATGTCCGACGAAATATGTATAATTTGATGTATCGTCAGGTGCTTGTAAAATTTGATGTGTAATTTTCAAATTTTTAAAAGTTTATCCCCGACATTCATCGAAATTTCGACGAACTTGGGTTTTGTCGAAATTTTGACTATCAATTTCGTCGAAATTTCGACAAACATGAAAAATAAGAAAAAAATCAAATTGTGGCCGACATAAGGAAAAGTGAGTCTGCTGATTTATTATGACAGTGTTTTGCTCTACTTGAGACAGTTTGTGGAGAACTAAGGACGATTTTCTTGGGAAAAATCAGAAAAAATTCAAGAAGATATCACCAGGTTGAGGGTAGTCATTGTCTTTTTGCAAAATTCAGTTGTGAAGTCAAATTTGTAGTTCCAGGTTTGAAAATCATATTTTAAAGCAACATCTCATCGATTTCATTTTAGAGGTTTAGGGTTTTGAGAATTTCATGTCCGTTTTTGTTAGGAATCACCATAAGATCACAAACCAAGGAACAAATTCTGTGGACTGTAATTATGTGATTGACTTTATTGGTCATGTGGCACAGTTGTGCTATAACAAATACAGATGCATTCATGTGTGACCCAAGTTTAATGTGGCTATGTTGTGATAGAAATGGAGGCACTCATATAATGTAGTTAATTCAGGTTGTATAATGTAGTGCAATCATCATTGGGTGCATTCAAGTTGTCTCTAAGTTTAATGTGTTATGATGTAATTATAGCATGATCCAAGAGTGATTACCTCTTGCTACAATAAAGATTCTATAACTCCTGTTGATATGAGAGTGTCGTGTTATCAATTATGTGAAAATCATCTCAACCCATGCTTCACCCCAGAGAGTGATCAAGATTTTCTAAACCTTATGAATGTTACTTAAAAGTGTATAGCTTAAAATACAAACCAAGTTTGTTACATACTTGAATGCAATCTTGGGTTACAACAAACTATAATAATGTGATCTGCTAATAACCATTATGGAAAGTATTAAAGCAAGACCCATGCTATATAGGATACATTTTCCTGATCAGGTTTACATACCTTAATGATCAAACACAAGCTTCCTGTTAATAATTTGTAGGATAACCAAGATCATACCTTGGTCAACTTTGTCAAGACAACTAATTTTCCTCAAATTCAGATCTATATATTTTTTAGTACCGTTGTATGAACAGTAAGAGCATGATTAGGGTACAAACCCTAGGCCTTTGTAGAAACATAAACAATAACTCTAGCGGATTAGTGAGATTGCAATACCAAAAAAATTGAGACATTGTAGCTAATAACAAAATCTTGCAATCTAAAGATTGTAGCCAATAACAAGCACACTATGTAGCTTAGTGAAATTTGTAAATGCAATCTATGATAAGAAGAATGACAGTCACTTGAGATGTGACAGTCAAAAAGAAGCTGAGTAGTGACAAGATAATAAAGCTCAAACCTTGCATATAAAGTGAGATTTTAATGCTGGAGTTTTTACCCTCAAGGACCTTAAGGGTTTTTCAAAATGTTTTTGGTAGTGTTAGACAAGGAAAATGCAAATCAGAAATGACCGACCAAATGAAGTAACAGTGGTAATCATAGGTTCAATGTTTCTTCTTAGCCATTAATGTATAATGGAGGTAGTGGATTGCATGTTTGAGCAGTGTTTTGAGACTCATCAAAGATGAGAGAATAGTGAATAATACCTTGTGGACTGTGAAATAGTGCCAATAAGGTTGAAGGATCTTAAGATCTACAATACCATGAAACAATTAGTCCTCTGTAGTAAGTAGGCAGTCTATAGTGCATAGTTTGATTTTATAGAAAAATGTTCATGAAAGGAATCTTCAAATGATAGTGAGTGAGCTGTTTGATATTGCAGTTGAGGGTGCAATACTCAATCTTAAAGGAAGTTAACGAAGCAGTAAATGTGCAAGAAAATCAAATCGTACACAACAAACAATTCACAATGTTATCTTGCATAATGCCTTGAGTTTGAAAACAAAAATCTCATTGTATCTTGATGAAAGTGGTAACCTTAATGGTCAACACTGGAAACCATGATTTTAAAACATGCTATTATGCTTATGGAGGCAACATTTTAAGCAAAGCAGTGAGTGGTGGTTTGGAACAATGGCAGGTATAAAGGACTTGTTTTATATGCATATTATGCAGTCTAGCTTAAGACAGCGTTCTTAGAAGAGATTGAAGGTGGATGGAAACTCAAAGGTTACTATGAAAAAGGATTTAAAGCAAAGACTAAGATCTATTTAAAAGTCACTATCATAAAGATGTTAAAGATGTCACATGCAAAAACCTAGCAGCTGGAGTAATGAATATAGTGCCAAAGAGAACAGTGTGATGGAGTAGATTTAGGAGAATTCCACATTATCTAATCACAAGAAA
>VDFB02109042.1:72420246-72526238 GCA_007258455.2 Sequoia sempervirens | reverse complement strand
CCCAGCAGCCAACACTTAGTTCTTTGCTAAAAATCAACAAAAAAACCTGATTAAATAGCACTTTTGCGATGGGTTGGTTGGGCAATTTTTATGCGATTTTTGTTGGAAATGTTGTCATTGATGTTAAAGTTATATCAAGAACAGTATGACAGGAGTAACTGAAGATAACATATTTGAATGCAGATCTCAAGTAGATCACAGTGAAGTCTATGAGATGATTCTAAAGGATATTATTACAGTTTTGGAACAGTCATTGGAGTAGACCTCATTTTTTCTAGTAATCTTTGAAGGTAGAAATCTGGGAATTGTTTCAGTCACAAGATACCTGGATACCTGAGCAATTTATCATAAGTGCACCTGCTGGGCACTAGACATACGTTAGACTTTATCACTGTCTCATGTTATAATCTGGGCATTTGAGAAATCATCATCATTTTAAGATCATCACCGATATGAGAAAGATGAATATATGATCTCAAGCATCTACAAATGTGGCCCGATCTATATTAGGCGATTGTTAAAGAAGATTGCTCTATGAAGATAATACTTCAGAATTATCAATAAATCGTTGAGATTGATATTGGTGCGATGAAACAAGAATGACCTGTGTGTGTTTTGTGGTTGTGTAAGTGGGTAGTCTAAATCTGAAGTCCCATCTTCTTGTGTGGGCTAAGTGTGAGATCATTCATCACCAAGGCAGATTGGAGGATAGGGATAGTGCAGGTCAGATTGAAGGCATCTTGCAACCATCAAGTCAAGGTTGGTGCCTTGCATTAGTTGGTGCCTCAGGTGGTAGGTGCCTACCAAGTTGTAAAGGTTAGGTGTTCCCTTTGTGGTTGAATCCTACTTTAAACCATCTTCTGTAGATATAGAGAGTTATGCCTACTCTCTCTCGAAAAATCATTTCAATAAAGTTGTGTCAACTTGTGTAAATTGGTTCATATCAAAAGTTGATTGTATTAGGTTTGAAAAAGATTAAGAATTGAAAGTTTGTGTTGATTTACTGATTCACCCCCTCACCCCTCAAGAATCTTTTTTGTGCTCTTCATGTTGTTTAAAACCCTTAAAATATTGAATATTGTTGAAAAATCAATGCATTGATTAAATCGGGATTTTTTGGGAATTTTTTTTTTGTTTTTTTTTTAAATTGGGGTTTTTGCAATTTTTTGAGGATTTATGCTTCTATGATACTGATATCATATGACGTATGACACATTGATGTCTATTGAACTCATTTTTTGATCTATAGATGAAGGAAAACTACTTAGGAGTTTTTTAAATTCAGTTTTTATGCATGTTTTTCAAGATTATTTTACAAATTTATGTGTTTTTTAAATGTCAGAAAATTTGCTAAGGCTTGAGTCTGAATCAAATTTGAGGCCTGCTGAGTTTTTGAACTATAGTCAAAAACTTAAAATAATTCTCCTATCTCAAGAGTTATTGAGATCTTTCCAAATGCTTCAAGTTTTACTTTTTTAGGTCCCACAACCAACCATTACTCAACTGCCATCTCTGCTTTCACTTGATCCTCCTCCAAATCCTGAATTTGCTTCTCATGTGCTTTATCAAGGTTGGGTCATTAACCTGCAGAACCAGATTCTCCAAATGTTTCCTTTTGTGAGGTTCAGACCCTCCAGAATCTTGGCCTTAAACAAAGTTCTATCACTGTATTTGGGCTCAGAATCTCCAAATTGCTATAACTCTTAAGCTTAAAGAATTTCTCACATCAACAAGAATGCAAAAACTAAAAATTTAAATGGACAGCAGGAAAATTGTGACCATATTCAAATTCCAATCACCACCCACAAAATCAGCAAGCAAGACACTGATCATGCTTGGCTAAAGTCCCATAAGATCTCAAAACAATATTCATAATTTGACTAAGATGTGAGAGGAATAAGTGCCTTGTGGGAACTGGGAACAATATTTATCATCATGGGGATTCACCTGGTCCTTTGGAGACACATGGAGGCCCATATTATTACCCCTGTTAGCCATGTTGATTTTTTCTCTTAGACTATGAAAAGAGCCCTGCATGGTACCAATGATCACTTTATAGTTGCCATCTACTATCTAATCAGCAAAGTACAACTCTGTGGCAGTCAAAAGGACAAGAATTAAAGCCACTGATTCAATTGTATTTTTAAATAGGAACTCCTACTTTGCCACTGAAGGCAGTAGCCCCTGCCCTGATGGTCTCTTACTACCCATGTTGAATTTTTCACTTAAGACTATCAAAAGAGCCCTGCATGGTACCATTGATCACTTTGGAGTCATCATTGACCATCTAATCAGCAAAGATCAACTCTGTGGCAGTTGTAAGGACAAGAATTAAAGCCACTGGTTCAATTGTATTTTAAATAGGAACTCCTATTTTGCACAGAAGGCCAATAGCTTCTGCCCTGATGGTCTCTTCGTACCTCTCTGCATCCTGCAGTCCCAGAAATTACCCCTGGCTTCACCATTGAAATTTAGTAATATACTCTAATCTGCTCAAGTTGGACTCTAGAGCTCTTTGTTGATGTTGCCATACCTTTAATGTTTAATGCTTTTGCTCAACTAAGGAGATACATGTAATTTTAATTTCTCAGGGATACGATTCAAGGATTTTAGTCCGAAAACTGAATTAGACCTGAAACACACTGTTTCTCTATATAAATAAATAATCCTCTTTAAAAATATTAATTGGATCTCAAATCCTGTATGAAGTCCAACATATGTGTTTACTCTACTGCACTTTACAGTCATTAATTTTTTTTGCGTAAATACTAAGGTTTTAGCCTTTAGGGAGTATATACTATTTAGGATCCTTAAATTTGGCCAAGCATGGAAAAAAATCAAGGGCAACAACATAGTTTTGAATCTTTGATTACTTTTTCTGCCTCCTTGAAGACTGGAAGCTGCTTTTAGGTGTCCTGTGGGCATAAGGTCTTTAGTGGTGGCTTTTTTTCTACAATAAGCTGTTCAAATTTAACTACCAAATTGCAAATGCTGAACAGTTCATCTAATCTGCTTGACACAGGTGAACTATTCAGAGATATTGTGGGCAGTGCATATTATGTGGCTCCTGAAGTCTTGCGGCGAAACTATGGACCAGAGATAGACATATGGAGTGCTGGAGTAATACTGTACATTCTTCTGTCTGGTGTACCTCCTTTTTGGGCAGGTTACTATTGAAACATTTTTTAGTCTGGACTATTTCTTTTGAAGTAGATGCTTACAGTATACAGTGATGTGTGTGATACCTTCTGCCCATATATTGATTGCCACTCCAACATTCAACTTTGTTCTGGACAGAGTCAGAACAAGGCATTTTTGACGCTATACAACGTGGTTACATTGATTATACAAGTGATCCATGGCCATCTATATCTAGTGGTGCAAAAGACCTTGTCAAAAATATGCTGAAACAGGATCGCAAGGAACGCTTTACAGCTCTCGATGTTTTGAGTATGGCCTTTCTCTTCATTGTAAAGGATTGTGCTCATTGATGCTAGAAATACCCTATTTTGGTGGTAATGCAATATAAATTGATTTTTATATTGAACTAGTTTACTGCTTCAAACTCTACTCAATCATTTTGCATGATGTAGACCATCCATGGATGAGAGAAGATGGGGAAGCCCCTGACAAACCACTTGACACTGCTGTATTGATTAGGATGAAGCAATTCAGGGCAATGAACAAGCTGAAGAAAGTTGCTCTGAAGGTATACTTCCATAATGTTGAATCAGGCATATCTAACTATTTTTGTGTATACTCTAAAATGTTTCAATCTAAACACAGGTGATTGCTGAGAATCTATCAGAAGAGGAAATAATGGGTTTGAAGGAGATGTTCAAAACCATGGACACTGATAACAGTGGTACAATCACATATGAAGAGTTGAAGACTGGTCTTGCAAGATTAGGGACTAGAATCTCTGACCCAGAAGTCAGGCAATTGATGGATGCTGTAAGATAATGAAGCATATTTCCTATAAATCAGATCCATGTATGGTGTTGAATGTTTGATCACTAAATCATTCTAGTTATTTTGATGTAATGGCACTTTTTCAGTGACTCTTTTCATTTAGTTTTATGTTTGTTATTTCAGGCAGATGTAGATGGGAATGGAACCATTGATTACCTTGAATTTATCACAGCCACAGTGCACATGAACAGAATGGACAAGGAAGATCATATCTATTCTGCCTTTCAATATTTTGATAAAGATAACAGTGGGTAAGTTTGCTTAGAAGCCAGGGCAGATGCCATTATTTTCAGGGATTTGTTTTCACTTATAGTGAATATGTGATTTCCAAATTCATTTGGGGTTTCTACAGGTACATTACAAAGGAGGAATTGGAGCAAGCCTTGAAAAAGTATGGATTGGGTGATGAAGAAACCATTAGGGATATAATTACCGAGGTAGACACAGACAATGTAAGTATATTCTGCTATCAGGGAAAAATACATATTTCAAAATTTCTAAGACAAAGGCTAAATTTATGCTTATTTGCTGTTTGTTCAAATGTTAGGATGGACGAATTAACTATGATGAATTTGCGGCGATGATGAGGAGAGGTCACCAAGATGGCAATGCAAACAGAAGACGTGATGTAACTGCGGGGGCGCCAAGGCATAGATAATTTCTAAGCATATTCTGTTATGTCATCAGAACTTATGATCTTATTAAATTTTCTTGAGGAATCACAATTGTGACCATATATAAGTTATTTACACACCTCTATGCTAATGTATCTCAGAGAAAGTATCGATGCAATTGCTTAATCCCACATATACAGTCAATTTTATGAGAATTTTCTTTCAGATTGGGGACACTATTTGGGAATGAGCTTTTCATAGTCACTGCTCATTTTACTTCCTCCGGATAAATTCTGACTTGTTTTTGATTGTATATCAATGCTATCTTTTTCGTTGGTTGCAAAATTAAATGAAAAAGCTATTGTCATGCAAATATGTTAGACAATTTGTTGTCACTGTATTTGCATCCTGAAATGAAGTTTCTTATCCACAGCAATTTTGAATTTTGTTTAATTTGACCATTTGTTGAATCCTTTCTTTTCATGTTGATATTGTTTTAGTGTTTAATTACTTTTAAATTCTTAGGTTCCTTTACCTTATTACTATCTTTTGTAACCACTTATACCCATTTTTTTATTGTGAATGTTAATATAATTTTTTCTTGCAGCTTCTTAGATGTCTCTTATATATGAAAGCTGTTGTAATAACCATCCCTCATTTACTACTATTTTTTTTTCCAACTCACAAGTACTAACATAATTGATCAAGCATTTTCCATTTAATTTAGAATTGCCAACTTCATAACCTCTCTAACCACAATCAGTGTGACAACTCTACGCCACCACTCAGATGCTCACACTAGAATGTGGTAAGCTCTCAATATCAGGGTCATACCTGGATCCAAACTCAAACCTTGAGGGATCATTCATAATGTCCTTTCCCATGTTTTCCTTTGGGAATCGATGGCTCCATAGTTCGTATGCCAAAGATAGAGAGAATTCACTCTCATCTTATATGATATCTTTGATCTCACTTTTAATTTTTAAATCACAATTTCTAATTACAATATAATGATAACACACATTCCAATCAAGTATTTGTTCCATGCCACTCATTAGTATACAAACACACACAAGAGCATATCATTCCAACATCCTATGTTCACAAAGTGATTGAATCAAGCATACATCTTTTATATAGAACATGATTAGCTCCCACTTGTGTCACACACACATATGTGATCATCTCTTATACACTTCACATGAACACATGGGGTTACATGGGGTTTGACTCAAGCATATGTCACATATACACAGGGTCACTATCCTATAACCACATCACATGTAAACACAATGAAACTTAGCCATCCAACACGTACAAAAGGTGAATAACAAAACAACCTCACGAGTATATATAGTAACCAATTAGCAAGAGGAAGTAGTTGCAACCTTACTACAAGTTTTGTTTCTTTTTTCTAGGTCACCAACACATAAGTATTTAAGTACATCCCATTCAAAAAAAGGAATGTTGGTGCATCCCATGCTACACCATGGGTCCCATCTTTTTCTCCAATCCATCGCCACCTATCATTAGCAAGGGCACAAGTACAACTTACACAATACTTGAGACCATTTTACACAAGTATATTGTAATTGACTCATACACATAATGACCAACTAGCAACATGAAGTGGATGTGACACCATTGCATGCATTTTCTATTACTTGGTTCACTAACACTCACTCTAATGCATTCCAATCATAAAGGAAGCTCAATGCATCCCATATTACACTACAAGTCCCATTCTTTTCCTCAGTTCTTTGCACCATTTGTGATGATGGGAAAAAATTCCATATTACTTTTAATCACCACAAGACAAGGTATAAGTGTAAAAACACATATCACCTAAGGCTAGTAACATGATTTCCATAGCTCATTAATCGTCTAAGTCATTGTACAAATTCATAATTAGGATGTCTTATGGTCTTACCGCAAACCCAAGATTAGTGGCTATACTACCAATCAAAGCCATGAAACCACACCTTAGGCAAGTACAACATAGGAGACATTTCTTTTTGTATAGTCGTAAAATTGAACCCCTCGCAATTTCACATACATTCTTGCATTTGCTTTAGTGTCCACTCCCTTAGCATCTTGAGTAGGGTCATTTTAGCCCTTGCATCAGCCTTTTTCCCCTCTCAGGATGCTCCAACACCCCTTTTTAGCAGCTACCCTTTGCGCATCAGCTTTACATCGACCTTTGGGCTTTTCCCGTTCTCGTCATTTTGTAGCGTGACGTGTCTGGACACTAGCGTGCGGCGTGGACATCCGCAAGTTGCGCTAGCGCCCTGTGACGTTTTAACGCTCAAACAACTATCTCCGAGCATGCTTGCCACTTGTCTTCACCTTTTGTCGGTGGTAATCGCCTGAGACACCTTGTAACGGTTGGAGAAGCTTCTTTTCCCTCCTTAAAAGCAGTCTTTTCAATCCATTTGGTCTTCTAAGATCTTCTGAACTTCTTCTAGCTCCACTCTTCCGCTTTTAGCTTCATTCTACCATTTCACTCTTGCTTGCATAACTTCATATAGCTTGTTACACTAGCATTCTTACATCCTTTCAAGCTCTCACAACACCCTTTTGGCTCTTACAATTTCATCTCCTTCACTTCATGCTTGTGAGCATCTTGGGATTTCATATCCCTTATCTACTACATCTCTACTTTGTGATACAGGTTCTCCTCCTTGAGCGGGGATTGCTTTTATCACTCATACTTGGTGGTGCGGGTTCTACTCCTGAGCGGGTTTTCCTTTCACCACACGCTTTGTTCATTCCATTCTTTCTCTCTATTTTCTTGGCTGTCTGTAGAGGTGGGAACACCAAAATGGGGGTTTGACTAAGGCAAACCCCTATACAACCCCAACACTTTCTCCAGATATTACACTTGTTGGTACTAAAGATATCTACTAGCTGGAGGCTTCATTACTTGGATTGTTGTAAGCATCTTCTTTCCTTTCTTCTCCTTATCTCTTACATTTCTATTTCACTTTATTTCAGTTCCATTGCATTCTACTATTTTATCGTATTCTGTAAATTCTCAATAATTGGAGTAGAAGTAGTTGTTTAAATATTTTCTGTGATAAACTTGTTCTCTAGTCCATACAAGATGACAATGCGCCTCTGGGATGCCAGCATGCCGTGTTGTCATCCGTATTCTGCGCTGCCATCCTTTGGCCAAGAGCTCATTAGTTTGTCCAAAAAATCTCTATGACCTGCTCTTTCCGATTTTGGAACTTCCGTGCTGTTCCTTAAGATATTTTAGGGCAGTTCACCTTGTGAGGCTCTTTGAATGAAGAGAAATCGTGAGTAGCGAATCCCCCTCTTCTACATTTTGGTGAACCTGACGTGAAGAGAAAATCTTCCGAAAAACTAGGAATTTATTTACCCCTACTTGGCGGGGTCATAATTTTTGACTCGGTGCTCGGAATTCAAAACTGTTTGCACCGTTGGAAAAGTCTCCTAGAGAACTAGTTTAGTCCTCAAATACAAGTGCCTTTGACGGTTGGAATTTTGGCGACCAACGTTCAATTTCAAAAGTCCGGCCCAAGACTAAATGAATTACTAGAACATAGAAAAGGCCATCAAAAATCGTAGAATGAATTTAATATCTTCTTTTATTTGTTCAAGATCTTAATTTTGTTCAAAATGTTACGATATTCACTTCAAGCATGTGATGGTGACTTGGATTTTAACGGTCACCTGAAGGTTCTTTGATCCTTCATGAGATTCTCCGCTTTCCAAAGGATACCTCATACAAGAACACTGATGGATTCCTTTAACATTACTCTACCTTCTCTTCATTTTGATGCACTCTCTTCTAGAGATGATGCATCCGCGAAAGATGAATTTCCTATTCCTTCCAATGCACTCTCTTCTAGAGATGTTGCATTGGTCAATGATGAATCTTATCTCTATTCCAATGCACTCTTCTGAGATGTGATGCATTAGCTAATGATGAATCTCGCTTGATCCTCTCGATCGGGACAAGCTGAGAATGTTTCTTCAATAATTATTCCACATTTGATCCGCTTGGGATTAATGCTGAGAATATGTATTCAAATAATTGTTCTAATAGTTGTGATGATTCAATAAAATGTAATATATGTCTCTAATCCCCCTCAAAGGCCTAATAGACTGGTTATTTATGTGATTCTAGCTAGTCCTTCTTCTAAAAGGATTTGTTCTATTAATGGTGTTCCATTTGATGGTGGTTCTCTTGATCTTCCTAAGGCTCCCTCTTATAGAGCAGTAGCCCATACTTATGAGAATAGAATGAATAAGCAATCAAGTCTTCCTTTAGCTCCTAAACCTACGACTAAAGCACTTAGTGATTACAATCTTGTCGAGCAACTTCAAGTTACTCCGGCTAAGATCTCACTGTGGAACTTGCTTTAGTCTACTCCGGTTTATCAAGGTATGCTTCAGGAAGCCTTGCAAAAGATCCTCTTGCCTTCTTCTGCTAGGTTGATGGATGCTAATAGTTGATGCATGTGACATTCATGCATTCGTCAATATCAATGCCTACCCGCAAGAGCTCCCACCTCTGGAAGTATAGAAGCAAGTGGATCCTCTAATGATTATAGTTAATATTAATAATTAGACGTACTCTCGTTGACGCCGGTTCGACGCTCAATGTATGTAGCATCGATCTATTACCTAAGATTAATATTGATTTGTCTTCTCTAAATGCTTCTTTTGTTGTTATTTGTGGGTTTGATAATGTTGAGCGACAAGCTCTAGGTTCAACAGTATTACCTTTGCAGCTTGGACCCGTTACTATACCCACCCTTGTATATGTTATGACAAAAAAATTACCATATAACCTTCTTGGTAGGCTGTGGACTCATGCTATGGGTGCAGTCCTGTCTACCTTGCATAAATCTATTAAGTTCATTGCTAACAATAAAGTAGTCACAGTCAAGGCTGACCTTGAGGCTATGCACTTATGTTAAATGGCAGCTACTGGTTGAGCTTTGGTTGTGCCTACTCTTATTCCTTCAGTGTCTTCTAATGTGTCGATGTTTACTCCAGCAGTACCTACTACAAAGGATACTCTTGAGATAAATGTCCCTGAAGAAGATCCTTCTGAAGCGAGAAATCTTAAGTCTGCTCCTTCTACCTCTTCTCAAAAGAATGCATGTCTTGGTGATGATTGGGGTTCTTTAGACTTTACAAAACCCTATGTTGGGGAATGTAAAGTTGACCCGATCCACTTAGACCTTCCAATAACAGCACCCACACCCGCTATCAAAGATGGTCATTCTTTTGTATCACAAGATAAGGTGAATGCAAATTGTAATGTTCTTAGTGTTGATCCTCCTTCTGAGGAAGATGATCACACTTATGCTAAGGAGGTTGATGTTGGTAATCTTGTCAGGAAAGATGATGGTGATCTCATAGAGGAGTATAATTCCTGTTGCCGGAATAATACTCTCCACGTAGATCCTCCATTGTCTACTACCTTCGTATCTTCTTCTCGTGAGCAGTCAAAATTTTCTCCACAAGAGAAAGGGTTGATTCTTGCTCCTCATTCTTTGTCCAAGCAAGAGTGTATTCTGTTGTGGCTTCTAAAAGCCCTCCTGATCACTCTTCCTTCTACGTGCAAGAAATCTCACAAACATGATGAAGAAAAACATTCTTTCTGTGCATTCCATCGAGTGCCTGTCCATTCCACTAGTGAATGCAAGGCCTTGAAGGACAAAATACAACTTCTTGATTCAGGTGCCATCAAACTCCCATTTGATTGACACACTTTCCTTTTCTTCGCATGACAAGTGATATCGAGGTTTACCTCTATCCTGCATGCTCTAAGTATCTTGCATGGTTCTCCTCCCCTGTATGTTGGGGGCAGTGATAACTCATTTAAGAGATGTGTCTCCTTCTTAAGGACCCCTCTCTTCACTATGCCTTTCAAATGAAGCGTCCCTTGAGTGGATCCCTCTTCTTTTGAAGGGTTCTCGAGGGACCCTTTGGTTTTTCCTCCCTCATGAATGAATTCCTTTGTGTCTAGCTTGGGGGCAAACTCCTAACTAGACCTCACTAAATAGTAAAGGCCCCTTTGAGTGGAACTCCTTTTCTTTTGAAGGGTTCCTGAGGGATCCCTTCGAAAGCCTTCCAATCTATCGATGGTCTGCGTGATTGTCTGCTTACTTGCCTACGTGGCTTGCCGCTTGTTGACTCTACAGAGTTTGCTTTCCTAGGTTTCCTCCATGCGAGAGATCTTGGGGGATACCCTCCCTGTGTTTCATGCAGTTGCTCTTGAGCTCCCCCATGTGGGAGAGATCTTGGGGTGGTGGCTCCTCCAGCTTTGTGGTGGTCCAGGAGGGCTTTCTTTTGCTTCCTTCATGTGAGAGATCTGAAGGTCACCTCTCCCCTGTGTTTGCGTGGTTTGTAATCGCGGCTTTCCTCGGCTTCCCTCCATGTGAGATCTTTGGGGACTTCCTTTGCAAGTCTACGGCTCAGAGATGCTTTTCTTGGTATCCTCCATGTGAGAGATCTTAGAGGACACCTTCCTTGCAGGTTTGCGGTCTATGAGGTGCTTTTCCGGGTATCCTTCATGTGAGAGATCTTGGAGGACACCTTTCTTGCAGTTGTGCGGGCCTGTAAGGCGCTTACATTCTTAAATTCTCTTTCTTCTCAAATTGCATATACTGATCATATGATCCAGATCTCTTCTTACATCCGAGTATATGCCCTTCCTTTCTTCATATTTTAAAATTCTTCTATCTTTAATTTGGGAGGATGCATAGGTATTGAGACCACCTCTCTTTCTGTCATCGGTAGGTCTTTACTTGTTGACTCAACCCTTTAGCTTTTTATGTTCTAATGTTTCTTTTGTCTCTGTGTAGGTCTCTTCTTGTCTAATGCATCTATTTCGTGGCGTGTCTTCAACCTCGGGGCATGCTTCCGTGGTTCTAAATATTGTTTCTTTCCTTACAAAGATCTCTTTTGGGCATATATGTTATTTATGTTTGTAGATTTTAGCTGCGGCATATTAATGTAGATTCATATGCTCAAGCAAAGTGGGGAAAAATGTATAGTCGTAAAATTGCACCCCTCGCAATTTCACATACATTCTTGCATCTACTTTAGTGTCCACTCCCTTAGCATCTTGAGTAGGGTCATTTTAGCCCTTGCATCATCCCTTTTCCCCTCTCAGGATGCTCCAACACCCCTTTTCAGCAGCTACCCTTCGCACATCAACTTTACATCAAACTTTGGGCTTTTCCCGTTCTCGTCGTTTTGTAGCATGACGTGTCTAGACACTAGCGTGCCGTGCGCCGCGCTAGCATCCTGCGATGTTTTAACACTCAAACAACTATCTCCGAGCATGCTTGCCACTTGTCCTCACCTTTTTTTGGTGGTAACTGCCCGGGATGCCTTGTAATGGCTGGAGAAGCTTCTTTTCCCTCCTTAAAAGAAGTCTTTTCAATCCATTTGGTCTTTTAGGATCTTTTGAACTTCTTCTAGCTCCACTCTTTCGCTTTTAGCTTCATTCTACCATCTCACTCTTGCTTGCATAACTTCATATAGCTTATAACACTAGCATGCTTACCTCCTTTCAAGCTCTCACAACACCCTTTTGGCTCTTGCAACTTCATCTCCTTCACTTCATGCTTGTGAGCATCTTGGGATTTCATATCCCTTATCTACTGCATCTCCACTTTGTGATCTCCACTTTGTGATATGGGTTCTCCTCCTTGAGCGGGGATTGCTTTTATCACTCATACTTGGTGGTGCAAGTTTTACTCCTAAGCGGTTTTTGCTTTCATCACACGCTTTGTTCATTCCATTTTCTCTCTATTTTCTTGGCTATCTATGGAGGTGGGAACACCAAAACGAGGGTTTGACTAAGGCAAACCCCTATACATCCCCAACACTTTCTCCAGATATTACACTTGCAGGTACTGAAGATATCTACTAACTGGAGGCTTCATTACTTGGATTGTTGTAAGCATCTTCTTTCCTTTTCTTCTCCTTATCTCTTACATTTCTATTTCACTTTATTTCAGTTCCATTGCATTCTACTACTTTATCACATTATGTAAATTCTCAATAATCGAAGTAGAAGTAGTCGTTTAGCTATTTTATGTGATAAACTCGTTCTCTGGTCCATACGAGATGACAACGCGCCTCTAGGATGCCAGCGTGCCGCACTGTCATCCATATTCTGCGCTACCGTCCTTTGGCCGAGAGCTCATCAGTTTGTCCAGAAAATCTCTATGACCTACTCTTTTCGATTTTGGAACTTCCACGTTGTTCCTTGAGGTAGTTTAGGGCAGTTCACCCCATGAGGCTCTCTAAATGAAGAAAACTCGTGAGTAGCGAATCCCCCTCTTCTACATTTTTGATTCACTAATGCCAATCCTAAACTTTTGAGATGGCTAGATCTTGGCATCCATTGTTTATTTCCTATTGGCGGAGCTTGTTTAAACTATCTACAATTAGGTAGCTACTATCATCCATCACCTACATGCTACTAGTGAAAGCTAACTGACCCTATGATATGATTGAAAACTTATTTTGACAAAGTATGCTCCCTGACTCTTGTCATGTAGGAGCAACAATAAGCTTAGCTATAAGTGGGACATATGTTTCACAATTTCAGTGATCATCTCAAGATGAGTGGACAAGTTACATTATGAGAATAATTATCCTTTATCTATGCCCTCATAGAGTACTTTGCTCAATCTTAGTTGTGATGCAAAGAAGTCAACTCTTGTATTCATATCAGTTCAACATAATGATATTAGAGGGTACACAAACATTGATCTACAATGTACCATCTAAAGGGTTTACAACTATAGGCTAGTTAATTTGGTTACATTACCACAAAGGGATCCATTAAACTATATAATGTTTCTATAGGTCTTGGAGTCAACATCCAACTTGCATGTAACATGTTGAACCCCCATGAGTGACCTCTATCTAGACATATATCCATAAGTACAAACTCATAAAGTAATCTCAAAGGCCATTTATGTCATTCAATTATTATTTGGAAATACATTATTCAATAGAAAAATTAAACCCATAGAAGTAATATTAGACAATATTCTACTTCCGAGTATAGGCATTTTTGGTACATTCCTATCATAAGGCACAACACCTAGTTATCCACTAAACAAACATAAGAACAAAATGCCATACCATATTGGTAATACTTACCATTAATTGCCAATAGTCAAAAAGGCCATCCTAGGAATTTAGTCATAAATTCAACATAGATCCAAGTACAATAATTAGAGTAAGAAAACCATCCACATATACAAGAGTTTTTTCATGCCCTTAAATCATAATGGATTAAGTCAATGCCATCATTAAATACAAGTTAGTAGGTTTCTATAATACCTTCATAGCCAAATTATAGCCAAGTTTATCATGCCCTTATTTCTTGGAAGAATAGACCTCATTAAGTCTAAAAGCTAACCTATACCTTCCCATACTCCTCATTGATCCATGACACAAGGCCATAGGGCTCAATACACACAAAAAAATTATATTATTTTAGATAAGATTAGAGGCATTCTCCCACATTCACCTCAATACAAACGAAAACAATAATGAATTTAAATATTCATATAAGGTGGGATTAGATTTTGGAAAGCCAAACACCCTAAAACCTTCAAGTAGATAACTTGATGATGATGGA
The DNA here is from genome assembly GCA_007258455.2 of Sequoia sempervirens. NCBI lineage: Eukaryota > Viridiplantae > Streptophyta > Pinopsida > Cupressales > Cupressaceae > Sequoia > Sequoia sempervirens. The sequence goes on along the minus strand of VDFB02109042.1, from coordinate 72,512,003 downwards.
TTACCTTTTATTAGCTTGAACCTATATAGTGGGGATATATTTAGTGGAAGGTGAGATCATTATCATCTAATGCAAATTTAGCCTTAAGTTGAATCATATTGAAAATGGAGAGATATCCAAGTTTAGGAACAACTGCAAACTTGGGGTTATCCCCTAAACCCTAGGACTACCTACATCCTTGCTTCCAAACAAGATCAAATTCTCATGTAGTTCTCCTCACAAATTCTCTTAAGGAGCATACACATAAGTTCGTATCCCTAAAGTTTCATAACCACCCATGTACCATTACTCATGGGAATGCAATAGAATGAACACTACACCACAAAAACCATAAAAGGAATTAAGACTCAACAATGTAACAAACCACCATTTACCAATATATACATTCTAAGGCCAAAGCTCATAGAGTTATATTGATTACTATCACATATACCAACAAGGTTTTGTTCAATGATTCCCAATAGTTAAAAATGCTTAATGGTAAGTAGGGAAACCCAACCAAGTTCCCAATTTAGAAAGCCAAAACTATAACACTTCCATCTAGGGGATTCAATATCTTTGATTAGATCTCATTAACCTTTATTATTCATAATTCAACATGAGAATCCAAAAATCTCTTATAGGCTCATCTCATTGACACATAAATTCTTTTTGTTTGCAATGACATATTTTGACCATAATTGTCACATCCATTAGTAAGGTATAACCCTCAAGGATTCCTAGTCTTGATAGATTGTTTCCCTAACAAACCAAGAACCAAATTAACCTAGAAAAGATCATATAAAAAATCATAACATAAACATATGTTATCTTACTCTAATGAATCCATCTAATGTGCTGAGATGGTCATTACTAAGATCAAGTTTCTTGAACTACCTCTAACTAAAGGGGTGCAATTATCAACCATCTTATCTTACTTGAGTATTGAAATATCACCCATCTTAAAAAAAACACCTTGGTAAATAGGAACTTATAAGGACAAATTGTTTGAAACAAATCCATGCATAGAAATTAGGCATAACAACATAGTCAATATAAAATTAGTATAGACATATTATAGCTTAGGGTAGTAGTAGTCAAAATGCACTTATTTGATTGTAACTTTGTTGAACCAATCTATATTTGATGTTTGTAACAATAGAGTAGCTTTATATATATATATATATATATAGTAACTCTCTTGAACTGATCTAAATATTTGATATTTGTAATAATAGAGTAAGTTTACATTGAATGTAAATGTAATGATTATGTGTGTGTACACACATAGATGCATCCATACATGTGCATATATATGTGATTAGTGATTGTAAACATATTGAGTAACACATATATATAAATTCAATACAAAATATATACTTAAACTTGATTGTATCTCTCTTTCCAATCTATTTATTTGATGAAATGGTAACAAAATAGAGTAGATTCATATTGGTTGTAAGTGCAACAATTGTGTGTGTGTACACATACACGTGTATATATGAGTAGGAATCTAAACATAGTGAGTAGTGCATCTATATTCAATACAAAATGAATTTTCTTGATTGTAACTCTCTTGAATTGATCTAAATATTTGATGTTTGTAATAATAGAGAGTAAGTTTATATTGGATGTAAATGTAATGATTTTGTGTGTGTACACACACATATAGATGCATCCATACATGTGTGTATGTACGTGATTAGTGATTGTAAACATATTGAGTAGCACACCCCTCACCCCCCCCCCCTCCCGCCCCCCTCCCCGCCCCGCTCCCCGCCCCCCTCCACACACACACACACACATACATATATTCAATACAAAATATGTTTAAAATTGATTGTATCTCTCTTTCCAATCTATTTATTTGATGAACTTGTAACAATAGAGAGCAGATTTATATTGGTTGTAAGTGCAATTTTTTTTGTGTGTGTACTAACACATGTACATATGAGTAGGAATCTAAACATGGTGAGTAGTGCATCCATATTCAATACAAAATATATTTACTTGATTGTAACTCTCTTGAAATCATCTATATATTTGATGTTTGAAACAATAGAGAGTAGGTTTATTAGATGCAAATGCAATACTTTTGTGTGTGTATACATACATACATACATATACACACATATAGATGTATACATATTGTTGGTTGAAAAATATGTCTTTTAAATTCTTAACTCAAATTGACTCCATTCTACCCAAAAGAAAGACTAAATCTATCACCAACAATTGGAGAGATCACCATTACATTGGTGATCTTCCATTGAATTTTAAGAGGTACAACTCCCTTGTATGGTATGAATTTGGATTTTTTAAACTTAAAAGAAAATGGGAGTATGATTTTAACCAAAGAGTAGGAAAGGCAGACTAACACCAACCCATAACCATGGAACAAATACAATTGAAAGAAACTTTTAAACTACTAACTGAATTGAAAATAGATTTGCAAGCTACTAATATCATGACTCAAAGATCAGATTACTAATAGATAACTGACTCGACTCAAATCAATCTTGACATCCACTGAAGATATATGAATGAAACACCATGAATACCACATCCACAAAGAGAAGGAATATCCTAACACTTATCAAAGCTCACAGACTTATTCATAAATGCTAAGTACTTCATTCAAATTTACTACTCACATACATTAAACACCTTCAAAAAATAATCAAAACTACAAAACTTGATCCTTATTCAAATTGATTCTCACTCATGCATCACAGTGCAAGGGGGATCAAAATTTAGACCCTCTTGATATCCGATTCTAGTATATTTAAAAATTTCAAATCATAATGGTCAACCATTTCTTGAAAACTGATTCTTGGGGAAGTGTAACCGCCACCTTAGCAAATAGGCATTTCATGAGAGGTTAGTGAGCTCTATCTGATTAAGACACATGCATTAATGACCATTTTTAGGAATGGTTATGATTGCATCACATTCTTCGATTGATTAGGATAGGGGAATGAACCACCAACCTTGTAGATGAGCCTTGTGTCCTTCAGCTCTTGTGAACAATCCGTATCTTCTCAGTCTTCCAATTAATGACATGCCAACTAGGAGCATATTCATGTGGGAAATTTAAATACAAGAGATTTCTTGAGCGCCAAGACACACTTTTCTAGATTTACATCATATCACTTGCTGAGTTCATTAGATTTGAAGCAACTTGAATGTCCTTGATTCATTAACTGCTTCTCAAGCAAACTCCACTCACTTACTCCTGTTTTTCTATAAATTGGCTACAGTGCCTTCATTTTCTTCAATGATAATCACAATTTCAGACATGTTGAGCATTACGAATGACGTAGCTTCTGAGAATAAGAGTGACTTCCTCACTGTTGAGGGAGTATAATATAGTGCCATGAGGAGGCTGGTCACAAACCAGCTAAGGGAGGTCTTCCTCATCCACAATGATGTTGAAAAAGGAGTAATCATGAAGATAATTGGCGAGCACTTCCTCTCCCAAGTGCATGTGCACAACTCAAAACTACTGGAGTGTTTTCTTTATAACATTATTTGCACCTTTGGGAAGTTTGAGTGGGGAATTCGGGTTGCTGAACGCCTGGTAAGGCTAGTCTATTTGCCTTGTGTCAAAGACGCTATGGGGAGCCTGCCAGAGTATCCACGCAATGGTCTGGTGGTTGATGTAATCTACATTGCCATCGCCTTGAGGAAGAGCCAACCAGACAGGTGGTTACCTTACTCTGTGTTGGATTGGAGTGCAACATAATGGAGAATTTCACCCATTATGTGGAATTCAACGAGAACCTCTTTTCCCCTGCTCAGATAGAACGTCTCCAGAAGGTGATAGAGGGCACCAGGATCCTTATGTTCACTCTCTGTATTTGAAACCTGTGTGCTGAAAGCTCCAATTTCTAGCTTGTAATATAATATATACATATAAATAATATAATATTTTTGGATTTCGACTTAGATTTTTGTAATGTGATAATTTTGTACTTTCAATTATGTATTTTCATGTTGTATGCAATGCCATTCTTCATTTTTCATATTTGTAACATGTCTCAATAATTATGCATTTAAATGTCATCTCTACAACACATTTTTGTCTGGTATTGTTGTTTCCTTACGTGAATAAACTTTCAGATAATAACTTGTAATCAGTTGAAATGCATAAACATCAGACTCCGGATAGGGTTTCCAAATACCAATGGAGTTTTCTCTAGTTCTGTAAATGAACTCATCACCTGCCCTATTGATTCCATGCACAACCCGCTTCATAAATACTTTTAGGGATCCCTTTGGTTAAGGATTTTGGAAAGAACCCTTAGTAGAAACATTTGGCCTTTTAGAACACCCACCGCGGAAATGAGTTAGGTTTCCCAAACCTTGTCAGGAACCGACAAAGTTTTGGAAACCTAAGAAAAGTTCCGAAAAGAACTTGATTTTGTTCAATCTTCTTTCTCCCATCGGTGTATTCTCAAGTTATGAAAAACACTTCGGGACTCGACAACTATTCAAAAAATTAACAAGGGCCAATGTAAAGATGACTTAGGAAAAACCCATTAGACCATCGGGTGAGAGAGAGGTTGTGAAAACTTTGTCGGGACTCGACACAACTTTGAAAACCAAGGCTCAAATGTGACAAATCGATGTGATTAACTTTGTTAAAGGGAGTGGACACATTTTGAAAGGGGGCAACCAAAAATGCGGTAACACATACATGTGTATATTTGTGAGTAGTGAATCTAAACACAAATGACAACAATATATATAAATTAAATACAAAATAAGTTTAAACTTGATTGTAACTCTTTCCAATCTATATATTTTATAAAATTGTAACAATAGAGAGTAGGTTTAAATTAGATGTAAATGTAATGATTTTGTGCTTGTGTGTATGTGATATCATACATATACACACACATAGATGTATACATACATGTGTATATTTGTGAGTAGTGAATCTAAACACAAATGACAAAAATATATATAAATTAAATACAAAATAAGTTTAAACTTGATTGTAACTCTCTTTCCAATCTATATATCTTATAAAATTGTAACAATAGAGAATAGGTTTAAATTAGATGTAAATATTGTTTTTCTTGTGTGTATGTGATATGTACATACATACATACACACATACACATTCACACATACATATGTATACATGTGTGTATTGAATCTAAATATATTGAGTAGTGAAGATCTATATTCAATACAATTTATATTTACTTGATTGTAACTCTTTTTTCAATCTATATATTTAAATTTTTGTAGCAATAGATCTAGTAGGTTTATAAATTTGGTGTGTGTGTGTGTATACACACACATGTACATGTTTATACATGTGTATACACACACATGTACATTTTTATGTGTGTATACACACACATGTACATGTTTATGTGTACACATATAAACATCTATATATGAATATGTATGTATGTCTATATTTATGTACATACACATGTACATATAAATATATATTTATATATGTAGATACATGTACATATGCATGTGTGTGTGTGGGAAGTAGGTATGTACACACATATATAATTAATACCTCTTTATTAAACTATCAGTTAGTGGGATTTGTTTCTACAAGAGATTATCTCAAGTTTGAAACCTCATGTAGTGGAGCATGAATACATATTTATTTTTTAAAAAGGCAGTACATCTTATATTTGTAAGGTATATACTAGAAGTTTAGAACATAATAATGGGAAAGTTTATATTTGATGTTTGTCCAGACAAGGTTTTGAATTATATTTTAATTGATTGTGTGTATAAATGCATAAGTTATACACACATGCATATGTATATATGCATACACATATGTTCATGAATGTACATAAATACATATAAAAATACAAACATACATATATATGTCAAGGTTTCTTCACTATTGGATGTTTAGGCTTTGTTCGTGGTGTGCACTATAGTTTCTAAACACACAAACACGACATTTTTAACACATGTATACATAATGTGTGTTTAAATGTATATATATACATGCATGCATATGAATGTATGTATAATGTTTATATATATGTACACATATTAAATATATATTTATGTATGTATAATGTTTATATATACATACATATATACATTAAATATGTATGTGTAATGAAGAAAAAATGACTCTTACAAGAGGAGAATAAACTTCCTTTGAGAGTAAACTCCACTTATTACACTGCGATGAATCAACTGTTTAAGCTTACCCTAAATCGTATTGATTATCCTTTTATAGAAAGATGGTTTTTAAATGAAAAGATAATAGAAACTAATTAAGATGGTTAAAGGAAATAGACTAGCAAAAATATCTTAAAATAGAAAATATTACAACTTCTAATCAACAAAAATAGAAATTATAGAAATAAGGAACCTAGGATGGAAATCCAAAAGTTATTGGCTAGGATGCTAGCATTTCACACAAACATCCATGCATTGTGTTGTCATCTTTACAAATAGGGAATAGTAAAACACCTAGAAAGTGTGAAAACCCAACTTAGTTGTTCGCCTTGCTTGCAAAACCCCCAATTTTTTTTTATTAAATAACATACAACAAGAAATAAACAAAGACTTTAAATGATTTAAATGAACAACAAAAATGGATTTAGAAACAAGAAAAACCTCTATGTGGTCAAGTGCTTTCAAACTACTCGAAAACAAAAATAAAGGGGAAAATGTTTGGGTCTGTCTGGGGATTTCCTCAGTCAAATCCCTACTTTGGTATTTCTACCTCCACAACATCCAAAATGGAGAGACGAAAGAAATAGTGTGTGTTCTTACTCCAAGTGCATCTAGAAATAAGAATAATGAAAAAATAAAATGAAGAAGGGTTGTGATAATCCCAAGGTGCTCAAAGGCACAAGAAACACTCACAATAATAATAAATAAAAGAACAATATTACTTGAGAGACCTAAGAAAACCAAAGAGAGTAGGATAACTAGAGAGAATGTTGTGAAAAGCTTGAGAGTGTTGTGTGAGATCTTGATAGTGAGAGAGAGAGTATAAGAGAGTCTAAAATTAAAATTTAGATTCAAAACGAGAGGAGCAAAGAGAGAGAATTCTGAGCTTTTGGAATTATCTCGAGCCGTTTCCACTGATTTGGGAAGGTGATGAGGAAAATTTCTCAGAAACGACTTCCAAACAAAACTTATCATGGGATGCTAACATGATGCATAGACATCCACATGAAGTGCTAGTGTACACATAATTTATACTGAAAAGCTATAAGATACTAGAAAAACACAAAGAGAGTAGGATAGTGTCCAAAATTGAAAGTTAGATTCAAAAAGAGAGGAGTGAAGAGAGAGAATTCTGACCTTTTTGGAATTATCTCAATCCGTTTCCACAAACTTAGGAACGTGATGAGGAAAATTTCTCAAAAATGACTGCCAAAAAAAACTTGTCATGGGATGCTAGCATGATGCATAGAAATCCACATGAAGTGCAAGTGTACATATAATTTATACTGAAAAACTATAAGATACTAGAAAAACGCAGACGTAATACAAAGGTAACACAAAAAAGTGATCATGGGAAAAAAAAAGGCTTGAGCACCTTGAAAGGTTGATGCAAGGGCTAAAATGAGCCTGCAAAAACACTAAGGGAACATACACCAAATTGGACAAAATAACGTAGGTGAAATTACAAGGTATGCAATTTTTGACACTACATTTTTGTTGGAAATATTGCTGTCATTGATGTCAAAGGATGAACCATGTCTAACATCTTGCTAAAGGGGTGTTAAATCAAATAAAAATAATATCAAAATTGGGATGACCCCTTGTGCCCCAAACTTGGGGTTATGTAATTAAAATTAAATATTTTTTTGAGGGCCTTCCAAAGTGGGACGATCCCCTAGAGTGGTGTGCCCACATTGGTAGATGAAATCAAAAATAAAATAAAATAAAATAAATTATTGTTAAATAATGTTGGGCTAACCCCCTTTGGAGAGTCACCCCTCTTGGGTGAAGATTCATGAAGGCATGCACAAATAAAAGGTTGTGAGAGGATTCAAAATTAATTAATTCAAGGAATATTATTCATATGAAAAGAAAAAATAAAAATCTGTTTGAGTAGATTTATGAGACATATGCGAGCAAATTTATAGAAGCAATTTTGTAAGAAGAAAAGAAAAATAATAGAAAGATCATTGCATCTTTATGAGAATAATTATTGAAGACTATATTGCAGATTTATGAGTGGACTTATGGAAGATTTGAGAGCAGTTGAGAGGGAAGATCTAAGAAGCTGGAAATCAAATTGTTATAGTGTTCTTTTGGAGATTGGAGACTCCTATTTAAGGAGATCAAGAGGTTGTCACCTATTATTAGAAGAGATTGGTGTCTCTTGCCGAGTTAGTGCTTAGTGGTGGGGATTGGAGTCTCCAGTGGGTTGGTGCCTACCAATTTTGTAAGAAGATGTATACAAGAAAATATTTTTTCGTGGTTTTCTCTCGTAAGGGTTTCCATGTAAAATTGTGTCTCTTATGTGTGCACGCTTAATTTATATATATTGCATGTATGGTATTACTATGGATGATTAATTTCTGAAGTAATGCTACCATGATTATTTAAATTATGAAAAGTAAAGTTTTGATCTATACTGATTCACCCCCCTCTTAGTATAAATGTTTCATCAATTGGTATCAGAGCAGGTTCCTTGGAGATAGCCCAATTTGTTGAAAGTAAACACACATGGCCAAAGAATTTGGTTTTTCCTTAAATAGGGCACCACTATTTGATGGATCAAGTTATGCCTTTTAAAGTATAAGGATGGATATTTATTTGAATGCTTTAGGATATGATATTTGGTGATATTTCAAAGTTGGTTATACTCCTACAACTCCAATAATGGATCAAGTTGAAAAAGAGAGCAAGCGAGAACAACTCCAAAGCTAAAAATACAATTATGTATGGATTATCCGAATTGGAGTTTATGAAGGTTATGCATTGAAAATTAGATAAGGACATGTAGAATAAGCTAAAAAGTATTTATGAAGGAGATGGCAATGTTAAGAAGGAAAACCTTCAAACCCACATGAGACAATTTGAGATTCTAAAGATGAAGGATGAAAAAAAATCGCTACCTATCTACTTCATGTGGATGCAATTATCAACATTATTTGTGGTCTTGGAGAGGAGGTTGAGGAAGAAATGATTGTGCAAAAGATATTAAGATCTCTCCCCATGAGATTTGATGAAAAAGTTTCAACCATCGAGGAGATGAAGGATCTAAATGCCTTGATAATGGATGAATTGTATGGCCCGATCCTCATGCATTATGAAATGAGGATGGATAAGGAGAAGCCATCAAACAAAAAGCTACTTTCAAAGAATCCATGAAGATTAAGAACAAATGATATATATTGAGTGAAAGTTCAAGTGATGGAGAAACAAAATTTGTAAGAAAGCACAAGAAAGGATTTGACAAAAATAAAGGTAAGTCTACTCTTAAATATTTCAATTATGGTGGAATAGGTCATTTTGCTTCTAAATGTCCACAAGCAAAAAGTAAAAGTAGTGAAGAGGAAGAAGAAAACTAAAAAAGAAAAGGAAGAAAATATCATTCTAACAAGAAAAATAGTGTACAAGAGAAGTAAGAAAAAAACTTCCAAAGGAATAATAAGAGTCTCTATAGTCAAGAGACAAATAGCTCATCCGAAGAAAGCAATGGAAGCTTCTTTGATAGTGATATAAATGAGATACTCTTTATGGTGATGAAGGTAAAGGATGATGAAGGAAAAATGAACTTCAAAGATATTCAAAGAAGAATGTACTAAAGATGATGAAGAAGGCAATCTTGAGAAGGAACTCCAATTTTCCAATAATAAGATTGAGAAGATAAATAAAAGGAATTCAAGACTAAAGTCACAACTTCAAAGGGACAGTGGATCTAAAGTGAAATAATCTCAAAGTCTCAAAGAATCAGAAAGGATGACCATGGATTGGAAAATTCAAATTGAGGAAGAAAAATGATTTGAAGAAATTGTAAGAGATCAACTGAAGGAAAAGGAATTGGAGTGGGAGAAGTTGGATCTTGAAGTTGTTTCTTTAAGGAAAGAGTTGGAAAAACCGAATAATTGACTAAATCTAAGCATGAAGTTCAAAAAGAGCTCCGAAATTTTGGAAGATATTATAAACTCCCAAAGATTTCCTTTTATCAAGATAGGTCTTGGTTTTGAAAAAAAGAAGAAGAAAAAAAAAGAAGGCTCAAGCTCTAAGACTACAGAGTTACCGAAGAAGATAAATGAGGAAAATTCAAAAAGATATGAAAATATGCTCAAAGGTTCCATCAATAGTGATAGTTCAAAGAAGAGAGAGAGAATAATATTACTCAGGAAATCAACATTCTCACAAAAGAAGGTTTCAAGAGACCATTCCCTCAAAGGTAAGTGCAAATGAAAAGGTTTCAACATTTATTTTATGGTTATTGTTTATTTTGTTATAAGTTTTGTCATAATGAAATAATTGTAAAGATTGTGCAAGGAGGGATTTAGATTTCTTAAAGAGAAACTATAATCCATTTGATTTTGCAATGGACTAAAAAATCATGTGCTACAATTGTAAGAATTTTGGTTATACAACGTGTTCTTGTAGAAGTGACTTTGCTAAACCTACAAAAAAAATGAGGATGTTCTTGAAAAATCAAAATAGGAATCTACAAAATTTTGGAAGAGAAGAAAGAGCTTGAAATGAAGGAAAAGTCCATGCTAGTACAAGCAGCCCTCCATGAGCAAAATAAAGAAAATCAGTGGTACATTGACAATGGTTGCTCAAGAAACATGATAGGGGATAAAACCAAGTTCCTCACCTTGAAAGAAATAAATGGAGGCACTATAAATCTCGGAGACAATGCTACAACAAGGATCACAAGAAAAGGTACTCTTAGTTTCGAAAATGGAAAGATAAAGAACAAAAATGTATTATATGTCGAAGGGTTGAAGCACAATATTGTAGTGTGAGTCAATTGTGTGATCAAGGGAACACTTGATCCAAGTGGTTGTGAAATCAGAAACACAAGAACACATAAAATTGTTGTAGATGTTAATATAAATACAAACAATCTCTATGCTCTTAATGAAGTTAAAGGAGAAAAGTGCTGCATGGCACACAAAGATGAGATCTAGTTGTGACACAAAATGATGGGACATTAAAATTCGATAGCATTGTGAAGATTAGCCATAAACAAGTTGTAAGGGACATGCCAAGGATAGCAAAGCCATTTAATACAATATACAAGAAAGGCTAGTGCAGAAAGAAAATGAGGTTGAGTTTCAAGTCAAAGGAGTACTCTACATAAAAACCTTTGGCTCTCATACATACTGACTTATATGGGCTAACAAGGAAAAAAATGTTACAAGGTGAGAGCTGATTCATGTTATTAATAGATGATTATTCTATGATGACTTGGATTACCTCCCTAAAAGAAAAAATCAAAAGCTCCTAAGAATTTTAAGGCATTTGAAGCTTTAGTAGAGAATGAAACTAGTTTGAGAATCAAATTCCTAGGATTTGATAGAGGAGGAGAATTCACCTCAAATGAATTTGAGGAATTCTATGAATGACATAGAATAAGAAGACAATATTCAACCGCAAGAACTCCACAACAAAATGGAGTTGTTGAGAGGAAAAATAGGATAGTCCAAGGAATGAAAAGAGCAATGTTGAATGAGTCTAAGCTTACTAACACCTTCTAAATATCAATGGTGAATATGGAAGTCTATGTTCTAAATTGAGAACATATCAGGGTGAACAATAAAAAACACCATACAAACTTTGGAAGAGAAGGCTTGTAGTGAAGTATTTTAAAGTGTTTGAAAGAAAATTATATATTAGGCAAGTTGACAAAGAATTAGGAAAGTTTAATTTCAGGTATGATGAGGGTCTCTTCCTTGGATATTCTATGAAAAAAGATTTCATAAAATTTGTAAAAGTGAAAATGAGAGGGTTGATGAAGAAAGGCATCTAAAGGAAATAGTACAAGAATTTGATCATCAAAAAGATAGTATCAAAGAAGAAAAAGTAGAGGAAGAAGTTAAAAATGGAGAATTTGATCAAAGAAATCCAACAACTCCATCAAGACCACCACCCAAGATTCTATCTAGATTTGTTCAAAAGAATCATTCAAAAAAATTGATCATTGGTGAAAGAGATACACAAATTCAAACAAGGAGAGTAGCTAGTTCATATAAACATGCAAACTTGTGATTACAGATCTAAAATGGAACTAAATAATTTTATAGAACCAAGTGAAGAAAAACATTGAAGAAAGGCTATGGAAGAGAGTTGCATCAAATTGAGAAGAATGAAACTTGGGAACTTGTCCCAAGACCTAAGGATAAAAATGTGATTGGAACTAAGTGAGTATTCAGAAAAAGTTGAATGAGGATGGTCAAATTATGAGGAACAAGGACATATTAGTATGCAAAGGATACACTCAAGTCTAATGAATTGATTTCGAAGAAAATTTTTCCCCTATTGCTCGTATGGAGGCTATATTTAAGGATGTTCTTAGCATTCACTTGTTTCAAGAATTTAAAAGTCTATCAAATGGATGTCAAGTCAACTTTTCTTAATGGAAACTTGGAGGAATAAGTGTATATTGAACAAATAGAAGGGTTTATCCTATCAAATAATGAGGCTAAAGAAGGCACTCTATGGGATGAAACAAGCCCCTAGGGCTTGGTACTCAATATTGGACAAGTATCTACAACAACAGGGATTTAAAAAGGGTATTGTTGACAAAAATCTATACATTAAAATTGAATGTTATCATCAATTGATTTTTGTAGTTTATGTGGATGAAATTATTTTTGGAGGTAGCAATGATAAGATGTGTCAGGAGCTTTCAATGCACATGCAAAAGGAGTTCGAAATGTCTATGATTGGCGAGTTGTCTATCTTTCTTGGGTTGAAAATTTCCCAATCAAATATAAGGGGATATTCATTTCACAAACCAAGTATATTAAAGAAATGTTGAAGAAATTTAGGATAGAGTACTATAATCTAGTGAGTACTCCCATGGTTACAGGATGAAAATTGAGCAAGGATGATGAATGTCCTAAGGAAAACCAAAATCTATACAGGTCCATGACTGGAATTTTGTTATATGTGATAGCAACAAGACCTAGCATTATGCAAGCAATTGGTTTGGTGACAGTTTCAAGTAGCACCAAAGGAAACACATGTGCAAGCAGTGAAGATAATATTCAAATATCTAAAGGGAATTATGGTTTTTGGGTTGTGGTACCCAAGAGGTCAAGATGTCATCCTCACAACATATATAGATGCAGGTTGGGCTGATAGTATTGATGATAGAAAAAAAACAAGTGGAGGTGCATTATTTCTTGGCCACAATATTGCATCATGGTTAAGTAATAAATATGAGTCAATTTCTTTGTGCACAACAAAAGCATAATATATTGCATAAACTTCTTGTTGCACTCAAGTCATTTAGATGAAGTAAAACTTGAAGGACATCAAATTTGAGTATGAGCACCCCATTTCTATCTTCTACGATAATATAAGTGTAATTAACATATCAAAGAACCCCATCATGCACTCCAAAATGAAGAAAATTCTAATCAAATATTATTTCCTAAGAGAGAAAGTGGATCATTAGCAAGTGAAGTTGTAGTATGTTTCTACAAAGGAATAGATTGCAGACATGTTCACACAAACACTAACAAAAGAGACTTTTGAGTACCTAAGGGATAAATTGGGAGTGATATCACTCTCATCCAGTCACTAAGTTTTTCAAAAGATGCATATGTTTAGGGGAATCTACTAATTGCATTATCTTTTAGCCTCATGATACCTTTTAAATTGATGTCAAAGGGGAGAAGTAGAGTAAGAGGGAGCATCTCAATCATGGGGAGAAATTTAGTTAGGGGGATAAGTATGGTCTTGTTGCATTTTAAGAATATCTCTTTATAGGGTTGCCATCAATGACAAAGGGGGAGATTGTTGAAAATATTGTTGTCATTGATATCAAAGGTCGACCCATGTCTATCATCTTGCTAAAGGGGTGTTAAATAAAATAAAAATAATATCAAAATTGGATGATCCCCTCTTGGTTCCGCCCCAAACTTGGGGTTATGAAATTAAAATTAAATAATTTTTTTGAGGGCTTTTGAAATTGGGATGAACCATAGAGTGGTGCACTCACATTGCATTAAAAATAAAGCAAAAAAAAAAATTAAATAATGTTGGGCCAACCCACTTTAGAGAATCACCCCTCTTGGGTGAAGAGTCATGAAGGAATGCATAAATAAAAGGTTGTGAGAGGATTCACAAGCAATAAATTCAAGGAATATTATTCATATGAAGAGCAGAAATAAAAAGATATTTGAGTAGATTTATGAGACATATGTTAGAATATTTATAGCAACAATTTTGTGAGAAGGGAAAAAAAATAAGAACAAGATCATGATGTCTTTGTGAGAAAAATTATTGAAGATTGTATTGTAGATTTATGAGTGGATGCATGGTAGTTTTGAGAGTAGTTGAGAGGGAAAATCTAAGAAGTTGCAAATAAAATTATTATAGTGTTCTTGTGGAGGTTGGACCCTCCTATTTGAGGAGATCAAGAGGTTGTATCCTATTATTGGAAGTGATTGGTGTCTCCTATTGAGTTAGTGCTCAGTGGCTGGGATTGAAGTCATGCCTACAAATTTTGTAAGAAGATATATACTAGTAATATTTTGTTGTGATTTTCTCCCATAAGGGTTTCCATGTTAAATCATGTATCTCTTATGTGTGTGATTAATTTATAGATCTTGCATGTATGGTATTTCTATGGATGATTAAGTTTTGAAGTAACACTACTATGATTATTTAAGTTGTGAAAAGTAAAGTTTTGGTCTATATTGATTCACCCTCCTCTTAGTATAAGTGTGTATTTCATAAATTGGTACCAAAGCGGGTTCATTTGGAGTTAGCCTATCCTCTTGAAGGGAGATATTGGAACACACATGATCGAAAGATTTGGTTTCTCCTCAAATAGGGAACCACTATTTGATGGATCAAATTATTCCTTTTGGAGCATAATGATGGAGAATTATTTGAATGCTTTGGGATATGGTATCTGGGAATTCATCAAAGTTGGTTATACTCATACAACTCCAATAAAAAATCAAGCTAAAAAGAGGAAAAGAGAGAACACAAAATCCAAAAAATCAATTTTGTGTGGATTATCTGAATTGGAGTTTGTGAAGGTTATGCATTATAAATCAACGAAGGACATATGGGAAATCTGAAAAATACATATGAAGGAGATGAAAAGGTTAATAAGGCCAAGCTTCAAACCCATAAGAGAATTCAAGAGTTCAAAGATGAAGGATGAAGAAAATATTGTTGCCTATCTACTTCACATGGATGAAAATGTCAACACTATCTGTGGTCTTGAAGAGGAGGTTGAGGAAGCAATAATTGTTTAAAATATCTTAGGATCTCTCCTCATGATATTTGATGCAAATTTTTTAGCCATTGAGGAGATGAGGGATCTAGACACCTTGAAGATGGATAAATTGCATGAGATTCTCATAGAGTATAAATTGAGGACGGAGAAGGAGAAGCCATAAAAATGAGAATACGGTTTCAAAGCATCCATGAATATGAAGAACAAAGGATATATATCAAGTGGAATTTCAAGTGATGAAGAAGCACACTTTGTAAGAAAGCACAAGGAAGGATACAAGAAACATAAATACAAATATATTCTTAAATGTTTCAATTGTGGTAGAATAGGCTATTTTTATTCTAAATTTCCTTAGGTTGAAAGTGAAAGTAGTGAAGAGAAAGAAGAATAATACAAAAGGAAAGGAAGGAAATATCATTACATCAAGAAAAAGAGTGCACTTCCAATATATTTTGTCCATGTCCCCTAGAATATAGGTGAGGAAAACCATGATAAAGAATATTGTGTTGTTACCAAGAAGGAAGTATGGTTGCACCTAAGATTGTACCACCATGAATGGAAATGAATAAACTTAAAAGCTACATGTGCCACATAGTGGGTAGCAACACAATAGAAGAGGGAAAATGTTTATCATATAAAATGAACTGGATAGAGGTGAACACCAATCTCACTTGTCATGTGACTATGAAGTAGGCTAATCAATAGATGAAAGAGTGATAGCACCTAAGTCAAGAAGTATTTATTTTGTAAGGCTCAACATTCACTGGTTGAATGGATAAACACTAGATGACAAGCACAAAAAGAAAGTGTTGGTTGAAATGTGTGACAAATTTATTGTTTGTAGGAGGAAGAGAAATCATGTGGGATTTGAGAAGCCTACAAAAATATGCTCTTATTTAGATAAAGGATAAAGATAAGTAAAAAAATTCTTTTATGATGAAAATTGGTTCATCATATTTTGAAACATAAAATTTCTCAAGAAAAAAAACTCTTTTTTTATATAAACAATTAGATACATTACAAATACTCATAATAAATGAATACAATTTCAAACATATTTTGCAATTCATTACATCAAGTAAACACGATTCATTCAATAAATGTTACATTGTTCAAAATATTACTCAATATTTTAGTATAAAAGTACATAATGCAAATTTCATAATGATGACATAAAGTACAAATCATTATTAATACAATGACATGCGGAATATAAATAATATATTTGAGTAATCAATTCTTCAACATTTCTCAACTACAAGAGGGATAACAATACTCGAGTGCTTTTCCTCCAACCACAAACCAATGGTCCCCCACACACCTTCCATCAAGAAGCATCCCTACCCTTCATAAGAGTAGCATATCAACAATATCTCCAAGGCCATCATGCCATCTAAGAACTAGTGTTGTGTACTAAATACAAACACTTTGTCATAAAATTTTAGATATCCTCTAGCTAAGTATGAGCTATTTGGCTAATTGTAATAAATACACTTGAACTAACAATGTAAGTAGTGATTTTGCATTACTTTGGCCAAAGATTTTAATAATCAAAATAAAGACATTCCATGATGGAGATATGAGTCGCATATTCATACACCTCTGTCTCAAACTAGTTATCAAGAATTCTAATTTCACATTCAAGTTCTCAAAATAGTTTAAATAAACAAGTATACATATTCATATTGAAGATCATTCTCATATCTGGTTTTTGTAAATCCACTGACATACATAATTTTTCCTTATAACACTCAAACATGTCTAGTTTAGGCTATATTCTTTTCTTTCATCAATAGTCATAATTGTGAATTGGTAAAATGAAAAGGATAGTTGAAAAAAAAGAAAAAAATTATAATTAAATCAAAATCACTCAATAAAGCTTAAGGAAATTGCATGCATAAATGGAGAAAATTACAAAAAAAATTACACAATAACCTTGCTATAGACACTGAAAAATGTCCTGAATGATATCATACACTCGAAATAGGTTTACTAACATCATTTCCTCTTTAAACCCATCCTTTTTTCACTTAATTAGTTAAATCAACCTAGTTAATTTAATTAATGACATCATTTCCATCCATTAACCTAATTCATCAATTCAGGTTAATTCATTTCCCCTTCATGCTAATATTTCATCTCATTAAATTAAATAAATAAAAATATTTAATTTAATCTCCTAAGTCATCTTATTTAATTAAATAAGGTCCTAAGTTATTTAATTAAATATCATTTCATGTCTCCCCCATTCATTAAATCATTTAATTTAATGAAACACACTTTTAAATCTTCTAATCCCCTAATTGTGTGATTAAACAATGTTTAATTAGTAATTAAACTAGTTTTCCTCTAAAAAGGGAATATTCCCATGGAATATTCCTTATCCCTTTTTTGCACAATTAAAACTTTCTTTTAATTTGTAAAATATCATTTATCCTCACCCATGAGAATATTGAACCAAAGAGTATTCTCTCTCCTCCAATCAACTCACTTGGCTTCTTGAGCAAGCTAAACCTTTAACCTTTTGAACAAGTCACCTTTAACCTGTGTGAGCAGGTCAAAAGTGTGTTTGTTTGGAGCAAATGTGAGCCCTTGATTAAAACCCATCATGCATTCTCATTCATTGATGAGAATCCATGATCCATGCCTCTTCTTCCTTCCATCCTTGACCGTTTATTGATCAAAAAAGATCAAACAACCCTCCATTTCTCATTTGCTTTCCTATAAATAGGACACTATTTGGAGACAAAAGGATCCATCTTTCAATTGCAAAGTCATGCTGTTGAATTCATTCACACTCACACTCTTAATTTACTCACTTTTAGCTTAATTTAGTTTATTTTAGTTGCATAAAGCTTAAGACATCCATTAATGGCTTCCATGCATCCATCTTAGTTTGTTTATAAATTAGGGTTTCCATATTTTAGTTTAGAATTAGCTTAGCAATTGCATAATTAGATCAATTTTAGCATAAAATCATGTTAATTTAGCATAAATCAGGTTCTCATCCACTTATCATAATGGTTTCATTGATTCTCTTCCATAGAATCGATTGAAACAAGCTCACTAATCATGGGATTGGGAAAGGGTCATTTTTCCACATCAACATGACACCAATTCCAAAATAGGATAAGTTTCAAATAGGTTAGAGTAGGAATTTAATTGTTTTCATAGTTTGTAACTTTCAGTTTCTTAAATGCTTCTAAGTTTAACTTTCAATTTGAATGACCTTGTTTGTGATTGAGGTGTAGTGGCTAAGTTATGCTTCGATTCATCATGGATCAAGTGTAATCAACCCACCCTGACAATCCTTGGTCCACATTCTGGCGCTAGAAGGAGGGAAAACCGTCAATTTAACTAGTTTTTAGCTCGAATTCCGTTTGTTTGCTATTTTGCAGGATACAATGATGCCCAAATCACAAATAGCAACACCCTTTGAAGTGCATCACCATATAGTGACGCTATTACAATTTGAAATACCAACACTAATTAAATGCACTACTGCTGATTTAAATCTAGCGACGCCGATTTAATATAGAGGTATCAAAAACTTCAAACAGTGACACTTCCAAAGTTCAAATTGTGATGCTACTGTGTAGAGCAACGCTTGAAAAAATCCCGATGCTATTATGCTCTCTATTTTGGCTGCAGAGTGATGCCCATTTTCACTAGAGCGATGCCCAAACTTCAAATTGCGACGCTATCGTGTGCAACGACGCCCAACTAGGGTAAGAAGTTTTATGACAGTTTTTTCAACATGTGCTTTAATTTCCTTTATTTATCAGATCACTAATACATTGCTAACCGTGTTCTGGTTGTTAGAATAAAAAGGTTTTGTAGGTTGAATGACATGGAGCTAAAGTGAAGAAAGCCTTTTCTTATCTTAAAAATTTGTAATTGTAACAAGCGTTTGACGCTTTGGGGAAATTATAACCCAACTTTTATGCTTTCTAATTTCTACTTTAGGACACACACTAAATTTTTGTTGTGTTTAAAACAAACGCTCAAAAAGGATTAAAATTGAACCCTCATCTCATCATTGTTTTTCAGGTTTAAAATTGAACAAGACAACTTCATATTTAATTTGGTGCTTAAAACAAACTCATCATTGCTTTGAGGGGTTAAAATTTACAACTGTTTGTTATGTTTTGTAATTTACAACATTTCTATTGGATGTGTATGCAATTCTCTCGTGCCATTTGGTGACCTTGAGAAACAGAAACATTCCGTAACACTTTGCAAAATCACCTACACCTTTCAATTTGGATTAAAACTGAACCCCCTTATGAGTGTGAGAAAAAGGCATAGCTTGTGTTCTCTCTTTGTTCATATGAATGAAGATGATTGAACTGCAAATGTACTTCCTTGCTATTGTTTACCTTTAGAGGGTTTTCCTCCCTGCTTTGAAAGGAGGGAATGAACCAAGCAGTAACGAGCTAAAGCCAAGGTCTTCTAAACCCGATATAAATGTGTGGTTGAAATAAAAATTGTGATCAATGGGAAGCGGTACATGATAGCTCTCCCCCAGTATCTTTATGATGCATAAAGCCCTTGTTCTAAGGGTTGGAATACCTCTTGATAGAGTTTATCATTGCACCCCCTAAACTAGAAGCCCTTATTACAAACCCTTGTTTAGAATCCAAAAATCCTTAATATTTGTTGGTGCAAGAACGGTCATTCTGAAGCCGCCCCACATTTGTACTATTCAATTGTAGAAATAGAAAAAATCCTTTGATCTATGGATTTTAAGGATTTTGAGATTTGGTGGTCCCAAGAAGTGTGTGCCGTAGAGGGGAGTCTGTGTCGCCAGATCTCTAACTGTTCGCATTGTTTAGTGTTTGCAGAAATCTGAGTGGGGACTCAACAAATATAGCCATTTAAAACCTAGGGTTGTAATGATTATGAGTCAGTTTAATAATTTTCTTGGTTCCAAAATGATTCAAAAACAAACATTCACTATCTTCCTCAAAATTTCAACACTTTGGCCTAAATATGGATACCTCTTGAAAAATCCTTGATATTGCTGCTTGTCCTAAGAATTCTATCGTTAGAGATTTCTAAATATCTTGACTTATATCAAAATCCATATTTTCCAAAGACAACATAGGAAATTATGGCTTCAACCTCATGATTCTCACAAAATGGACATTGTGAAAGTTATGGTGTTTTTGACATAAATATTTAGTTTGAAAAACTTAATCCAGACAAGTGATTGTGGTAAAATAAACTCAATAAGCAAGATAAATTGACAAATGAACCCCACATGAATATTTGGAGACCGATTGCTCCCATTAGATAACCTAATCCTCCAGGTGCTATAATTCAATCAAACTTTGAATTCATTAACGAAGAACAAACTGATCTCATTAGTAGTTTGAGAAGCTTCTCTTTTGAAACAAAAGAAACAAATACCTAGTGGAGAAACACAACAACCATTTTAGATGAAGAAGAGAAACAAGATGATATTGAGGTTGGAAGGACCACATTGCCACCAATTGTGTGGAAATAAATATCTTCCTTTCTTCCATAAACTTAAACTATTTGTACATGATCTCACGTAAAGTTATGATCCCTAAAGTAAGGTCTACAAGTTGTAATTTTAGACTTAGGCATCTTAGTCCAAAATCTCTCAAGAAACATCTTTTAACACTTCACAAGAATAGAGATAAGTTGGTAGCAAAATTTTACAGACATGTTTCAAGAAATAGTCTAGAATTATATGCATTCTTTTGGATTCAAAATCCTGGTATTTTTCATGATACTGAACTCCTCTAAATGATCCATCACACAATAAAAATACATAGGGGAAGATCTATATCCCATTATTGCAAACATAGGTATTGTAGTTCACAATTTAGTAGGAAGTGGGCATCAATATTTTATCACAATCGTTATCGCTTGTTAAGAAAATTTTATGCTCGAGCTAGGAGGAACCAAATAGGTATAAACATCCCCATCCATCCTCTCATCTAATTCAACATTGGGTCTTTAGGATTTGAATATTTTAGAGGTCTAGCATCATTCTCACTACCTTGGTCTTTTCAAAACAAAGGTTCACTTTAAAGTCAACATTGGGTCAAACATCTCAGTCACTCCATTAAAATTCATCTTTCACTTCATCCAACTTTGCAAAATTTTGAGTACACCAACACTTTGTGACTTAAACATCAATCAAATAAAACCCTAGCTTGCCTATTTTGTATGTGAAATGCATCTTTTTCCATGCATTTAGACAAGTTAGTTATCATCCTTGAACTGGTTCATCTTGAAGGTCATGAATCTACCCTAAAGATTTACAAGTTCATAAACATCCTTTATCCTAACATACCTTTGCTCCATTTTCACAAACTGACCTGTTGAATGTTCTCTTACCTTTCCCTCATCTGAAATTGAGATTGAACTTGTCTTCATACCTACAAACATACCTCTACTAACTTGGTCTTGAATTGCTCTCTACTTTACCTTTGAAACATACTTGAATTCACTTATTTGTCCTTGCCAAATAGCTTTACTCACTTCACCTTTTATCTTCATCTCTTCTTTTAGATTCTCTACCCCTGTACCTGCTATCAAACTTCTTTCACCCTTGAATTGAACTAACTTCCTTTTCACCCCCTTTATCTACTCAACTTTGCTCTTTGTCTCTTGGAATCTATCCTTGATTTCTTCATCCCTATTTTTCACCATTATCATCCCTTCCATTTTCTGATCAAACCTTGAATGCTTACTGTCCTCTAGAACCTCTATATTAGTAGGTTCATAAACCTATGTACTGACAAAATGAGACAACCCTTTAACATCCTTTGAAATTAATGAACAAAGCATTGTTCCTACCATAATCTCATCATGCCTTTCTACCCAAGCTTACTTTTCCACAACTAATTCATCCTTGGCCTTCTCTATATCAGACTTTGATACCCAACCATCATATTTTCCTTCCAATCTTGAATCACTCTTCAAAATTACTATCTTAGCATCTCCTTCCTTTATAGTAGCTACAAACTCATCATGTTTGTCTTCCACAAATGTTATAAACTCCTTCTTGCCTAACATGATCACCTTTGCTGCCTTGGTTTTTTTCCTTCACATCTTCTTGTAATGGATTCAATATAAAATTATTTCCATCCTTCTCAATCTGATAAGTATTATCTCTTCGATCATATATGCAATGCCTATCAAACTGCCATGGTCTTCCAAGCAAAAAATGACAAAAATCCATAGGTAACACATCAAAAAGTATTTTGTCCTGATATCCACCAATGTTAAACTCAACCAAAGCTTGTTCATTCACCAAAATAGACTGATCATTATTCAACCAAGACACTTTGTAGGGTGTTTCATGAGGTACTTTTTCCAATTTCAATTTATCAACCATTTCACTAGACACCATGTTATCAGTACTCTTTGAATCTACAACAACTTTACATACCTTTCCATTGCATTTGTAGGTTGTCTTGAATAGTGTTCTCCTTTGTGTTGATTCTTTCTCCTTGGATGCTTGAAGTGGAGTTCTTCTCACCATCAAAAGTTCCCCAACTTCTGGAGCAACAAGTTGAGTAGGAGAGTTTTCACCTTCACAATCATCCTCTTGCACCAATTGAACTCTTTTGTCACCACCACTTGAAGTAGAACCTTGTTTCTCTGGAAACTTCTATGCTACATGGCCAAATTAGTTGCAATTGTAACATCTTCCTAAAAATGAACTTGAATCTCTACCTCCATCAAATCTTCCTTTGAAACCTCTAAAACCACTTCTTTGATCAACACCTTGGTCTTTGTTTTTGCTTGTATCTTCTTTCTCTTCATAGGTCTTCCTTATACCTCCTCCTCTATTAGTGTTACCTATGCCTCTTCCTTATATTTCTTGCCTTATTTTTATCCTTTCCTCTACCTTGACAGCTAATTGAAAACACTCTTCAACTATCCTAGGTGTTGTGAGACCAATTTCATCTTGAATGTTGAGCCTAAGCCCATTTAAATACCTTGCAACCTTTTCTACCTCATCTTTAGTATGTCCTACTCTAATAATAAACCTATGGAAATCTTCAGTGTATGCCATTGTGTCTAACTCCTTTTTCCTTAAATTTTGTAACTTCCTAAAGGTTTGAATTGCATAATCTGCAAGCAAAAATTGTGTTTTCACCTTTTTCCCTTAGCTCACTCAGTTTTAGATAGAGAAATGAAAATAGCATACCCCACCTTTTCATTTTCCTCATAATTAGAAAACTCATCTGCAATAGTAAGACCACTTGTCAGAGCAATATACTTTGTCTCAATAGCCTTCCAGGTCTTGTAACCAAGAGAGATAATATATCCTCTCATCCACACTTTCTAGTCATTGTAATCGGATCCATGGAAAATAGGGATCACCAACTTATGTGCCATCAGAGCTTCCTTAAGTGGTTAATCTGTACACCAAGGAACCAAAGCTCAGATACCAATTTTTAAAAGGCACAGGACAATTGAGAGGGGGGATGAATTAGTTGTCACCAAATTTAAACTCAAAACTTCAACACTTATTAACTTCACAACCACATTGTTCTTTTATTAAGTATGAACATGAAATGCAGGTAATAGAAAGAAAAATCAACACAAAGAACACCGAATTTTATGTGGAAAACCCAATGAGGGAAAAACCACGATGAGGATTAACTCACAATATAAAGAGATAGCAAAACTGAATACAAAGGCTCACTACTTAGAAGAAGATTCACTGTCTAGATAAAAAGGCTCACTGCCTATAGAAATGACTCATTGTCCAACATGGAGGCTCACTACCTATAGATACAAAAGAAAACAAAAGATCCACCATAAAAAATTACACACATCCGTAGCCTTGATCAAAAGATTGTAGAAACCTTCAACTCATTGCCTTCAGGAATCTAACACAATGAAGTACTGCTGCCTCAACTCACTTTCGCACAATTCTACTCTTCACTTGTGGCTTACTTCGTTACTTTGCATCATCCAAATCTTCACATCTCAACTTGCATTTATACCATCTTCAACCTTATAAACTTTCTCCAAGGTCGACCATATAAGCTTCATTTCATAAATTTAAATTAGGCCAGAAACTCAACATTCCCATAGTGGAAAGGAATGAGAGTGGACCAATTAAATACTTAACCAAGACCAAAAGCAATGTCTCAGATCAACCACATGCTTCCTTGATTAAATTTTAATTCTCTGCATGAAGTGTAAACACCAGGTCGACCAAACCTAATGAAAATACAAATGAACATTGAAGTACATGCTTCCCAACAAGAAGATAACACATAAATGACGTAAAACACTTCATAATGCATGATAACACATCTCAGGTTCCTTCAGATACATTTGTAGCAAGTGTAACAACCTTTGAACACGAAACTCCTTCCATCAGTCCATCCGAACTGTGCAAATACATACAACTTTGAAACTCAACTTCCAGATCACCAAACTACAAACATCTTTGCTAGAATGTAGAGGAAACCATTACAAGACATTCCAAATTCACAAGACCTAAAACAAAATAGCGGAGGACTACAGAGTAGAAACATTTCTCCTAGTCCACAGAAAACCAACTCTGTCAAAATAATTCACACACCGGTGAACACAACTTTCACACTCCATCAAACTAGAAGCTACAAATCAGTATATAACACCATAAAATCATCAACAACAACCCTTCATATCTGTACAAGCATAGGATCAACACAAGAGAAATGTGAAGTACATTTCAGAGCACATTCTGAACACATACATAACTCTGACTTCACTCTTTATTAATTTTCTCAAAAGAGCTTGGTAACCCATCATTTCAGCACATCTGTAACATCATAAAGATAGATCCATGCACTCACAACATCTCATCAGTATCTCAACTATACATGCACAATCTGCAACATACTGAATTGTGTTTACATCAATGACAACATTAATGACAATACCACCAAACTTGCTCATACTTGCAACACAATTAATTAAGGGGATGCAAACATAGTGTGAAATTGTAAAGGTGTACATTTTTCTACACTACCATAAATATAAACAACATTCATACCACAAGATAGTGATTTTTATGGGGAAAACCCTTTTGAGAGAAAAAACCCTCACTCTTGAAGCCACCCAATATATTATTTTGAAATAAAAAAGACTAAAATATACTTTTAGAGTAAGATTTCTCATAGTAGTATGACTAACTAGAGATATGTGGGAAACTCAATGACTATAAAAGTCTTACACCCAACCACAATATCATGCAGCTAAATATAAGAGATAGAGTACATGAAACTATCAAACAATATTACAAAGCCATAAGCTAAATCCACCTAAAAAGTGGTACCCATCCGTATCTCAAATAAAAAATGTGTATGATGTGTTAAATCACAAATCACCAAATGTATCTCATCTTTTATAGCTCATTTATGTGTCCAACATATTTTTACATCTCCCATTTAAGGGTTCCAACTTCCAAAGGCCATACCTTTTGATTCGGGTGTCCGAATGACAAACTATTTGAACCATCAGAAAGCTTGTGAAGCACTCTATCAAGCTATAATTAGATTCGTTTGTTACAACCATTTTTTGACCCCAAAAATTCCTTGAAGGCCTTCAAACTAGACTTTAAAACTTTCAAAAATAGAAACTTTAATATCTTCAAATCCAAACATGATCTTATGATGAAAATTTATGAGCACATTTATTTAGCCATTTTAAAGATTTGGAGAAAATTTTGCATCAATTTGTGCTCAAATGTAAAATTAATATAAATAGTAACCTCATGCAATTGCAAGGCTAAGAAACCATTTTCCTAACAATTAATACACATATAAATATATATGTATATATACATGTCCATGCACATGCATATGCATATATGTACATGTATATATATACTTATACATTCAAACATACATATATAAGTATAAATATGTATATGAATATACATATGTATAGACATACATACATACATACATACATACATATATTTAATTTGTCACATCTAAAATCTTTTATTTGTGAATGAACATTATCATTTGAAAGATTTCATCTTTTATGTTCTACTTGACAATGAAATTACACACACATGTGTACTTTATTTGTCATGCCTTTTAATTTATTTTTTTCTTGAATGAAAATTATCATTTGACAACACTAAAAATTCTATTTTCTTCTTAACAAAGAAAATATATGCATATATTAAATGGCTATCAACTTTTATTTTCTACTTTAAGTGGTTTTAACTTACAAGTAAAAATGAAAAATATATATTTAGTGAATGAAGTTATATATTTAATAGAAGATTTGTATTTGGTCATGCATGATAGTAATGTACAATAAATTGCATATACATCTTAATCCCCAAATCTAGTAATTAACTATGACATAATGAGTAAATGCTATACCTTATCATTATGGAACCTCTCCTTAACAAACCATTCTTGTAAAACCTATACAAGGTTGTTTTCTTTAAAGTAAATGGCTCAAAATTAGCTATTTTGTAGGCCAAAAATGGGATACAAAGTCTCTACCAAGATACTATTCCCATGTAACACAATGCTCCATGCTCCTCCTTTGCGACCCTATCTTTACAACATAATGTTTCCATATTTTCTACCATTGAATATACCCAGATATTAAGAGGGGGGGGGGTGAATCAGTATCTACAAAAGCATAACCCCTTTAGATCTTGAACCCTTCAACAATACTCAAATTTACACTTTTAATAGGATCATCAACTTATAAAAAGATCAACAGTACTTAATCAAATCAACAACAATGAAAGATAAGCCAATGAACACACATGCATAAGATAACACTAGATTTACGTGGAAAACCCAATGAGAGAGAAACCGCGATGAGAATTAACTCACAATATATGAAGCTTACTGCTTACAAAGAAACTACAATAAGGCACACTACCTCAAGACTTGCAGGCTAAGATGCACAACCTTAAGGAAAGATACAAAGGACTTGCATAGTGAGGAGAAAAAACCTAGGGCAAGATATAAGGACCTGATGAGACACACTATCTCAAAGCAAGATACATAAAGATTTAGAATATTACAACATATGTAAAAAATACGTACTCTATTGATTGAGGTGTTTAAGAACATCTAATATATATTTAACACCCTTTTTCACTATATCTACATTCTTCCACATATTCACTCACTCATCCATCTTGCAACTGATTTGTTCTTTCATTTATATCCTCCTTAAGGTCTCAAAACATCAATTAGGCCAGTTAGAACAAGAGATAAACAATAATTGAACAATTCATCCACAAAACATAAATGTGGTGCAAAAAGGTCCTATCTAGGAGATAGAGGGGACCAAAAATAACTTATTACATCTTCCAATGTGATCTCAAACACCACACACATTGGCACACAACATCCCAAGTCAACATCAAAGAAACATGTAGCAAATTGATAATTGGCCCAAAAAACACAACTTCCAATTAAATTTACATAATACAGTTCACAAAAAGATAGGGAAAGACCCAAACAAAACTTAACATAACCTCCAAAGCTAGTGCAGACCCTTAAGCACATAGCACAAACAAGATAACAAGCCATGTCGACTAAATATTCACAAATTACCAAAAATCCAACTCAAAACAATATGCAATACCAAAAAAATTAATCCTTGATGTGTGGACCATAAAGAGACATTCCATGAACATCCAACAACACTTCTAGAATTTTCTTTCACACATTCATGCCATAGGAAACCATTGCAAACCAAACATAAAGAGAACACTTCATCCAGGAGCACATAATACTTAATTAAGAGATAAAATGTTATCAAACCATCTTGTAGAACACTTCATTGTATGAACACTGAATTAAGACACTGCATAAGCATTGAGAGCATGTTCACCAAACTATAGGAGTAGAAACATTAATATGGAGAAATGCAGAGCATTTTTTGGACCATTCTAAATAACCAATGAAACTGGAAACTCACTGCAATTACTAGAAACTTTCTTAAAAATATAGGTGACCTAAAAAGATAAGAGTGTAAAAACCATATAGCATAAACAATGAATCCTAAACCACAAGACCATATCTTCAATAGTGGAGGAATACAGAGCATTCTCCAAAATAATCTTCAAAAGCTACTTCATGTAGCATAAACCTTTACCAACAACCAGAGGCCTAATCCTTCTTGTAGCAACATGTACTTCCTTAGGGACAATATGAGAGAGCATACAACATAATAGATACCATCAACAAAATCTCTTCAACATCAACATTACTTCTAATCCTCATCTTAATGCTTCTATGCCTCATCTTAATATATTATCATGATACATCCTCTGCTAATAGCAACCATACTCACTACAAATTTAATTGTCATTAAACAAGGCATGACATTCAACTATCAACAACATTATTGTTAGTACAACATCATACATCAATGACACACAATGCTAAACATATGTGCAAAAAACTCTCAAACAAGGTGTTGACATAAATGACAACCAATTCCAACAATCTCCCCCTTTGGCATTGATGACAACACATATCTGCTCATTCTCCCCCTTTGACATCAAGGAAAAAGGGCCAATGTATTCATTGAAAACAACACATTCTTCCCCAACATATGCACAAGCTCAAAAAATGCACATCTTCTTCAAGTCATTGTACATGCTCCCCCCATGAAAAACAACCAACCAACTACCTACTCCCCTTGAGAGGTAGCCCACATCAATCCAGGAGAAAAAAGATATGACATGAATTTCTCCCCCTAGACAGATGCATCAATTATGCATATAGCTAGAAAAAGGAGGGGCAATAACCCCTAATTTATGTTGGAGATACTCAAAAGTATCCTTTAAAAATGCCTTAGTAAAGATATCTGCAATATGATCCTTAGTACGCACATACTCCAATCTGAATTCTTTCTCTGCAACCTTCTCTCTTAGAAATTAATACCAAATATAAATATGTTTGTTCCTTGAATTCATCACCAGATTCTTTAAAAATGTTTATTGCACTGGTATTATCACATAATATAGGAATGGGCTCATCAAACACCACTTTTATGTCCTTCAAAATTTGCTTCATCAAAAGGAATTGGGTTCAACAAGATGTTGCATTCATATACTCAACTTTTGCTGTGGATAAGGGCACTGATTCCTAGTTTTTACTGAACCAAGAGACCAATCTATCTCCTATGAGGAATGCACTCCTTTTGGTACTTCTCTGGTCATCCACACATCCTACCCAATCAACATCAATATAAAAACTCAAAGAAAAGTTATCATTCTTTTTATACCACAAACCATAATCAAGAGTTCCCTTCAAATATTTGAATAATCTTTTTACTGCCTTCTCATTTGTTTTCGTAGGATTAGCTTGATATCTGGAAACCAAACATACTACATGCATAATATCAGGTCTAAAAGTAGTCGAATATAGCAATCCTCCAATCATAGATCTATAAAAATTTTGATCAAACTTCGAAGACTCATCATCCTTGTTCAAGTGACAACTAGTAACCATATGCTTGTACTTACTGGTTTGGAATTCTCCATGCAAAATTTCCTCAACATCTCTTTGACATAATTAGCCTAAGATATAAAGATACCATCATCTAGTTGAAAAATTTAAAGCCCAAGGAAGAAAGACGACTCACTAATCATAGACATCTCAAAATATTTTTGTATTTATTCTGCAAACCTCTTACACATATCATCATCTCCACCAAAGATGATGTCATCAACATATACAACAACTATCAAAATCTTGTCTTCCTTTAGGGCGGGTGCAAAAGATGGGTAGCCAATTTATGGCCAAATTTTTAAAAAAGTTTTGAAAGCTCATAATGCGAGCACGTTATTATGTGCTCGCGTTATGGCTTGATGTGATGAGCCTGAGGCTCGGCCACAACGAGACCATAACGCAAGCGCGTTATGAGCTATTAAACGCAAAAAAAAGGAATTCAAAATCATTCTCATTTTTGACTATGTTTTTTTTTTCTGCCTGTGGCCAAAACCCCTCATTTATGTGCTCACATTCTGGGAGGAGCCATTTTGCAAGATTTTTCATCAAACTATTGTTGTTTCATCACCAGGATTTTGCCACATCGATGAGGAGGTTTGAGAGGTAAGGATTTTTTGTTTTTTGTTTTGAATTTGTTAGTTTTAGGTTGTTTTTGATATTTATTTTTTGAATTTGTAGGAGATGTTAATCAACCTGCAAACCATCCTCAAGATCCTCAACAAGAACAAAAACAACAAGAGGAACAAAATCCTCAACAAGCACAACAAGAACAACAAAAAAATCCTCAAGTTGATCAATCGCAACAACAATCTCCTCCACCAATCCCTCAACATCCTCCTGGCACTCAACAAAACTTAATGAGTGAAATTGAAAACTATAAAAAATAAATAGAGGATTTAATCAGAAGGTTGAATGATCCAAAAAGTTCAACCACAGAAAGAATGACCCTGGAAAATTCACTCAAAGAAATGTTAAAACATGTAGATTCAATCAACAAACAATTAATTGGTTGGCAAGATATGAGGCAGGCGGCTAGGGCTTATTACTGAGACAAATTATCATATAAAGATGTAAAAGATACGGAAATTATAAAATTTTATTTGTGCTCATTATTCACTGACCCATGGACAAATGCAAATCTTACCCTCACTGCGTAGAGGTTTCCTATCCATTGGTTCCACCACCAATAGATTAGGAACTTTTTTTGGGATAGCTGGTACATGGTTTTTGATTACCCACCATGCAAAAATTGTGAAGTCCCGCAGTATTTCCTTAGGAAACTATACTGTGAGTTCATCTTGAATTTTTTTTGAATTATTTTGATATGAGGGACTTCTAGGGGAGAGGTGGGGGGTCGGCTCAAGATAGACCCGATGCACAATAGGATCCTACATGGCAAGGGAGATGACCTCTTGCTAGGCCGCCTCATGAGCAAATTGTTATCCCTTCCGTTGTGAAGGAGAGTGTCGAGGTAGAGACTTTGTAGGCCATCAAATCTATGACCTAGAGTGTCATCCAACATGCCAGCCCTGTTCTACAATGCCATCCAGGGGAGTCTCCGAGTGGTGGGATTTGATCCCATTTGTGTCAGTCTTGCGGGGCGACTTGTTCATATGACCCCACCGACACTTAGGAGGCTGCTACGCAGGATACGTTTACAACTATGGAGATGGCAAGGGAAGCTGGAATTGATACTCAGGTAAATGTTAACATGTTCATTGAATTTAATTTATTAAATTTCAATTTTGAAATGCAAAATTAACTAATTTAGTTTTATGATTTTAATAAAATTGTAGGGTCACAGTGTTGATACTGGATACATTGGCCCTACACCTACTTATTTCTCCACTGCATCCACCATTGAGATATGTAACTAGTAAACAATTATAAATTTATTACATGTTAATAGAATTTTTTTATGAATGGTATTTTAATATGTATTTTGGATGTTGAATAGGCTAATATTGGAGGTTTCAAGAGAAAACCTCCCAGTGCCAGTGGATTTAGACAAACCTAGACGTAGGTAATAGAATAAAGAGTTTAACTAATGAATTGTACTTAATAGATTTTTGTAGTTTATATTCATATCATTGATTACGTTGTATTGCACATATTTCAAACTCAAAGCATTGCTTCACATTCCATAACTAATAACTAGATGTTGATAGATGACAAAATTTCAACTACAATATAGTTTTTTAGAAAGTCAACATAAGTAGTGATGCAATTACTTCACATAGCATAATTAATAAGTAGGAGCAACTTCCAATTGCATTTGCTTGTCATGGAATTCCATGAGACCATTTTTTACTGAGGAATTTTTTCAAACAGTTCACTGCCTTGTCTATGCTATGGATGCTTGGAAGGAATATATGAAAGAATAATAGTAAGCAATAGCATAGACAAGGCAATAAGTTATTTGAAAAAACTCCTCAAAGAAATGTAGTCTTATGGAGATTTCCATCACATGAGACCCAATTTCTTTGAGGCACTTTTTCAAACATCTCACTGCCTTTTCTATGCTACAACATTTTCCATAGATGTCTACCAAAGCATTTTATCAAACAGTTCATTTCCTCACTGCTATGGGTAAAAGCTTAAAAAAATTGCTTTCCAAAAAACTATGGATGCTTGGAAAAAATCTATCAAAGCATGATAGTAAGCAATAGCATAGACAAGGCAGTGAGTAGTTTGAAAAAATGCCTCGAAGAAATGTGGTGTCATGGTGATGAAATTCCATTCCATCACCATGAGACCACATTTCTTCAAGGAATTTCTTCAAATAGATCACCACATTTTCTATGCTACCACATTTTCCATACATGTGTACCAAAGCATTTTATCAAACTACTCACTTCCTTGCTGCTATGGCTAAAATCCTAAAATAGGTGCTTTCCAACAAACTATAGATGCTTGGAAAAATTTCTATCAAAGCATAATAGTAAGCAATATCATAGTCAAGGCAGTGAGTAGTATGAAAAAATTCCTTGAAGAAATGTGGTCTCATGGTGATGGAATTCCATTCCATCACCATGAGATCACATTTCTTTGAGGCATTTTTTCAAACAACTCACTGCTTGAAGAGTAGAAACCAACCTATTAGCCAAAATTCCCCTCCAAATTATTTTCAAGGTCCTCATCCTCAATTTACCAATCCATGGAACCTTCCACCTTTTATTCCACTTGTTAATGTCCCCACTTCTCCCTCTTTATGTCATGATCGCCCTCCATCTCATAGCCAAGGCCACACTATACCATCCATCCCATCCCAACATAATACCATAGAGAAGGCAATGAACTGTTTGAAAAAAATCCTGAATGAAATGCGGTCTTATGGTGATGGAATTCCATGACACATTTGTTTGTAATGGCATTCCATCACCATGAGACCCCATTTCTTTGAGGCATTTTTTCAAACAGTTCACTGCCTTCTCTATGCCACCATAGTTATTGTACATGTCTATGAAACCATTTTATCAAACGGTTCACTGGCTTGCTGCTATAGGCCAAATCCTAAAAACACGTGCTTTTGAACAAGATATGGATAGAGAAAATAGTAAGCATGATAGTCATAAATATATAGTTTAATAAGTACTCAAAATTTTGTTCATTATCTCATACATTATAAGTCATTGGATCGCTATTGTAGTTTTCGTGA
Source organism: Sequoia sempervirens (assembly GCA_007258455.2). Classification (NCBI taxonomy): domain Eukaryota; kingdom Viridiplantae; phylum Streptophyta; class Pinopsida; order Cupressales; family Cupressaceae; genus Sequoia; species Sequoia sempervirens. The sequence goes on along the minus strand of VDFB02109042.1, from coordinate 72,478,456 downwards.
TTGAATAATTTTTCATGTAAAATTTTTAGATGTTGCAAGCGGATACACCTCCAAATGTTCAGAGGGAAATGGAGATCGGTGTTTCATTTGCTATAGACTCCTTGATGGCTTTGATAGGGGAGGTATGGGGCAAATTACTAAATTTCAATTTACATTTGTTGTTATAGATGTTAGTGAAAAATCAAACCATTATTGATTCATAGTTTAATTTCTATTTGGATGGTTTATACAGGGTTTCAACATGCCTCAACATGGGCATTTGAATATTTCCCTCGTGGAGAGTGATCATTAGATGGCGGTAAGTGATTATTTTGTTAAATATATCATTTTTTTAATGTAATTTCTATATATTAATGTCTTTACTTCTTATTGTAACAGAGAAAACTTGACCAAGAACTAAACCCTAGGAGGAGCACCAAGAGCACTCCTCGACCGCAACATAAATGAGTGACAAAGCGTATCACCATCCGATTGATATGCAAATGGAAAGAGTTTATTTTGAGAGCATGGAAGCGATTACTTTTGATTCAGAGCCCTTTGTTGTATGCCTATATGGCATTTTTGTACATATTTTGTATTGGATATATTTGACATTGTATGCCTATATGGCATTCTCGTAAGCCTATATGGCTATTTTGTACCTATATTTTATACTTATATTGACATATATTGATGTATGCCTACATGGATATTTGGTTAATACAAATCTTTTTTATTGATGGTGTCCATATTTGCATTATAAATTCATGGTTCAATAGATATGAGTTACGTGTATTCAAGTGTATACTTTACAACTTACGTGTATGCTTTGTGACTTATGTGTATTCCAATGTATACTTTGCAACTTACGTGTTTTCATGTGTATACCTTGTATTCATGCATATACTTTGTATTAATTTGTGTATACTATGTATTCGTGTGCATACTTCAAGGCTTACGTGTTTTTGAGTACTTGTGCTTCCCTTATTCACATGTACATGCTTGAATTATTCATGTGTATACTAATTAATTGGTTAGCCCTAGCATTGATCATTGTTGTCCTTCATGGTTTATCTTGAATATTAATTGATTGATGCTAAACACCTTTATTATTCGATGGTAAACAACTTCAATATTTCTAGGAATACTAGTAGAGTTACAAATTCCAAAATTGCACAAATTGAAAAGAAAATATTAACTGTAAATAAATGCACTGATTATTAACTTGATAATTGATTAAGAATGAGTATAAAATTTATCAAGAGATGAGCCTTCTAGAATGGCAACTGCCAACTAGAAAATAGGCAAAGCATTCCCAATACTTTGAAAGTAATAATCCACCAAAAATTGCAACGGGAGAGAAGGCTTATTTAAGATCCTTGAGCAATTTATTTCCTAATGCTCCCTTGTTCTTACATATCTCAATTCAGTTTAATTGAAAGAGTTCCATGAAATGCTTTATCTAAAAGAAAAAAACACGTTTTCAATTGGTATTCCATGAAATGTTTTATAAAATTATTCCAATATATTTAATACTTTCATTGGAACAACTCAATTAAGCAAATGATACATAATCTTCACAACACTTGCAAAACATAATATTCATAGTAGATGAAGTAGTTAACTTCTTGACACATTATCATACAAACATTTATATTGAATAGTCTTTAAACATTTTCACAAGATAATCTTCATAGTGTAGAATGAATTTTTATGTTCTTGATCCATCACCATATAAACATGTCAAAAGATTTATATGTCAAATTTTTGCAATATTATTACTTGTATAGGAAATGGACTCAGGACAAAACAAGTTATAATTTATAATACAAATAAGAAATGGACTCAACAGTGGAAAATTTATTAATCAAACCAAATAATAAATTTATGTGAGAGCATCACTTATTTCTCTTAGACTCCAATTTTCAAGCATAGCAAATCATTTCAAATGAAAATGAAAAAATGCTTCACAACCAAAGTTGTTAATTGAGGAAAAATAAAATGTTTCCAAGTTCCACCATTGTTCACATTTACAATTGGTTGTATATTGTTAAAAGGGAAAGGAGGATAATTGAAAAATGTCTTGCACTTGGTAGAATTGAGGATGATCATATGCTTTTTGTGTGGAAATCTCAGACTTCTCAACTCTCGTGTGTATGTTTCTCTTTTCAATCATTTTGCATGGCATCATAAGGGATCAAGTTGGTTGAATATAGCTCGAAGTGATTCTGTATGTTTGGGTGTGAAAGAGGACCATACCTAGCATAAACGTACCTATTGGGATGCATTGGAGCAGTTTGTTTGGTCACATGAATTGCAAAATGAAAGTTGCACCACTTTGCAACTTTACACTGCTTTCATTTAACACTTTTTCCATCAACTGAAAACTGGACACCATGGGAAAATGACTCTGAGATAACAAAAACCAAGAGAGGTTATTAGAGAGGGGACCAACGCAATCTCGTAGACTCAGATGGAGAGTTCATAAGTGTAACGGTTTCCAAGTAATAGCCTCTCAAATATTTCTGCCCTTTTGCACTTTGGACCCTTAAGGGATCAAGTCGGTTGAATATAGCTTGGAGTGATTCCGCATGTTTGGGTACAAAAGAAGAACATTCCTAGCATAAAAGAACCCATTCAGATGCGTTAGAATAGTCCGTTTGGTCACACGAGTTGCAAAATGAAAGTTGCACCACTTTGCAACTTTCAACTACTTGCATTTGACAACTTTTTCTCCAAGTGAAAATTTGCCACCATGGGAAAATGCATTTGAGATAGCGAAAACCGAGAGAGGTTATTATAGAGGGGCCCAACATAATCCCATAGGCTCATATGAGAAGTTTCTAAGCATCACGGTATTGGAGTAACATGTTGAAGTTTGCAGCCATTTTGCACTTTAGACTCTTAAGGGTTCGATCCGGTTGAATGTAGCCTGAAGCAATTCCACATGTTTGGGTGTGAAAGAGGACCATTCCTAGTGTAAAAATACCTATTTGGACGCATTGAAATAGTTCGTTTGGTCACAAAAGTTGCAGAATGAAAGTTGCACCACTTTGCAACTTTCAACTACTTGCATTTGACAACTTTTTCCCCAAGTGAAAATTCACCACCATGGGAAAATACCTCCGTGATAATGAAAATAAAGAGAGGTTATTGTAGATGGGCCCAATGCAATCCCATAGGCTCAGAGGATAATTTTCTAAGCGTCACGATATTCGAGTAACAACATGCTAAAATTTGCAACTATTTTGCACTTTGGACTCTTAAGGGATCAATCCAGTTGAACATAGCTCATAGTGATTCCACGTGTTTAGGTGTGAAAGAGGACCATTCGTAGCATAAAAATACCTATTTGGACATGTTGGAATAGTCTATTTGGTCACACAAGTTGTAGGACGAAAGTTGCACCACTTTGCAACTTTCAACTACTTGCATTTGATAAGTTTTTCCCTAAGTGAAAATTCGCCACCATAGGAAAATGTTTCTGAGATAGAAAAAACTGAGGGAGTTTATTGTAGAGGGGCCCAACATGATCCCATAGGCTTAGATGAGAAGTTTCTAAGCATCACAGTATCTGAGTAACAACATGCTGAAGTTTGCAACCATTTTGCACTTTGGACTCTTAAGGGATTCTATCGGTTGACTGTAGCTCAAAGCGATTCAACGTGTTTGGGTGTGAAAGAGGACTATTCCTAGCATAAATTTACCCACTCGGACGCGTTGGAATAGTTCATTTGGTCACACGAGTTGTAGAATGAAAGTTGCACCACTTTGCAACTTTCAACTACTTGCATTTGATTACTTTTTCCCCAAGTGAAATTTTTTCACCACAGGAAAATGCCTCTGAGATAGAGAAAATAGAGAGAGGTTATTGTAGAGGGTCTGAACATGATCCCATAGGATCAAACAATAATTTTCTAAGCACCATGATGTCCGAGTAATAGCCTGTCGAAGATTGCAGCTAGTTTGCACTTTGGACTCTTAAGGGATCAAGTTGGTTGAACGTAGCTCAGAGTGATTCCACGTGTTTGGGTGCGAGAGAGGACCATGCCTAGTATAAATGTACCAATTTAGATGCATTGAAATAATTCATTTGGTCACACGAGTTGCAAAATGAAAGTTGCACCACTTTGCAACTTTACACTGCTTGCATTTGACACTTTTTCCATCAAGTGAAAACTAGACACCATGGGAAAATGACTCTAAGATAACAAAAATCGAGAGAGGTTATTGTAGAGGGCCCAATGTGAGCCCATTGGCTTAGATGAAGAGTTTTTAAGCACCACGATTTTTGAGTAATAGCCCGTCAAAGATTGTTGCTGTTTTGCACTTTGGACTCTTAAGGGATCGCTGGTTGAATGCAGCTCAGAGCAATTCCATGTGTTTGGGTGTGAAAGAGGACCATGCCTAGCATAAAAACACCATTCAAATGTGTTGGAATAGTTCATTTGGTCACACGAGTTGTAGAATGAAAGTTGCACCACTTTTCAACTTTACATTGCTTGTAATTAACACTTTTTCCATCAAGTCAAAATTGGAGACCACAAAAAAATGACTCTGAGATAAAAAAACCGAGAGAGGTTATTGTAGAGGTTCCCTATGTGATCTTGATGCCTCAGACGAAATTCCCATAACTAGCACGGTATTTGGGTAATAGGTCATCAAAGATTTTTTACCTTTTGCAATTTGGACTATTATGGGATTATGTTGCTTGAATTACAAATGCTTGAGGGAAACAATGAATTTCAATATTTGAATAAATCTCATTACAAGTGTTTATTTCAATAGATTGTATGCTATATTGATATTGATATATAATCATTAGGTTGATTTGTTTTAATAAATAAAGTTTTTATAATAAGGTAGACTGAATGCTTGTTATATTGATGTAGAGTAGGGTATCAAAACAATATAACTCACTCAAATCTTGATGAAATCAAATGAGACAAGATGAAAATGAAAGGAATTTCACTCCTAAATCAATTACAATTCATAAATGAGGACTTCCAGGCCATACCAAAATGTACAAGTTGCTGTAGCAGCAAAATTCAATGTAGGAAAACACAGAAAATAGTGAATCTTTATTATTCAATCCTCCAAATGTACATCCAACCCCTAGTTTGACCATTAAAAAGAATAATTAACCTTTTCCAACCATATCCAACTGACTACAACTAAATTTTAACGTCCTAACTATTCAACTTCCCTTTTACATAAAATTTGCAAAAGTTGCTATGCAACTTTTTTACAATTTTTGCAACTTTACCAAATTGACTCAAAATGGCTCCTCCTAACCAAAACCAACCCAAAACATTGCAACATGGTATTAAAGACCTTATTTAAAAACAAAAACATGACCTTAAACATAAAGACACTACATACTAAACCCCTTTTACAAAATGAAGGCCCAGGTGCCTTGCACCATAGGCACAATGCCTTAGGTACTCTGTTCTCACAGATCTTTTACAATGTCACTCATACATTCAAGATTCTCTTATAATGTCTACATCATAGGTGCTCATGATGAGGTTAAATTCAAATGAGTAACTTGATATTACCTCGCTAAGCTTCACACGCTCTTTTATAATGGCTTCAAATCATAATTGAGATTTGTCAAGATCATCAAAATAAGGATGTTGCATTGATTTTTTAGATGAGATTCTCTTCGATGGATCATAAATCAGCATTTTCTGCAAGGAGAGACCAATCAATTTTTAGTAGTTTACATACAAATATGCAAATTCAAAGAAGAAAAAGAAATAGCATCCAAAATGGAAATGAAATGAAAATAGATGGAAGACACTTACAAACAACAAATCCACACCATTTGGTTCCAACTCGGGAACAACACGACATAAATCTTGATGCTTCCATTGAGGATAGGCATGCCAGTCTATCAACTTAGTCACTCTTGGTCATACATCTTCACTTGGAGCTCCAAGATACCTATTGCACACAACACCTCTTATAATGTCTACATCATAGGTGCTCATGATAAGGTTAACTTCCAATGAATAACTTTAAATTTCATCACCAAGCTTTGCATGCACTTTTATAATGGATTAAAATCATAATTGAGATTTTTCAAGATCATCAAAATAAGGATGTTGCATTGCTTTTTTGGCTGAGATTCTCTTGGATGGCTCATAAATTTGCATTTTCTGCAAGGGGACACCAATCAATTTTTAGTAGGTTACTTACAAATAGGAAAAGTAAAAGAAGATGATAGCATTGGCATCAAAAAAATTAATGTCCATACAATTATAAATTAATAAGAACTAATGTGCATACTTACAAATTAATCCAACGAACCATCCAGGTCTGCTCTACTCTTTATTGTGTCAAGTATTGCCTCATGGTTAGACTCACAGACCTTCCACAAGGTCTTGTTCAAAGGTCTACCCCATATTTGGTCAAACAAACATTGGATTGCATGACAAGGTTCAAGTAATGAAAAATATTATGATGCGTGTCAAAGTCTTGAAACAACTAATATTTAACACTCTTATGTGGGTACCTTCTAAGCCACGTTCCAGTAACAACAACTAAGCCTATAGGGTATTCGATGTTTTCTCCATCTATAACTAGGGCCTCCAATTTATTTTTGGCCTCAACACAATGACACAATTATTAGTCTATTCCCTTTTTGTTGTCTTCATCTGCAATAACTGCATAAACATGCCCTGCATTGATATGTGCAACAAATCTCTTGAAATTAGTCAACATTACGAATACACTACAAAGTAAGATTTAACAATAGGAATTTAAAAAACTAAGCAAGTAGATATATTACTTGGTTGAACTAGATTTGATACATGGTCAAAGTCGACTGATGATTCCATCTATGTTAGTTCCAATGCCGTCAGAGGGCGATACATGTGAAGTGGGCTAAGATAGCTTATCAACAATTTGTCAATCCACTCCCCTGACTCACAATCATTCTAGGCTTGCATTGTACTAAACCGTAGATTTTTGGCTCTTAGGACTTCTCTTGCTCCTCTAAGATTTTTCACCTAAAAGGGGAGAGTTTAGGAAAAAAATGCTATAGGGTTCATTCAAATTATGTTATATATAATGTTGTCTAATTTAAAATGAGATGAGCTAAAAGCAAGTGCGTGACTTATATGATTGAATATGGATGCAAAACTAAGATCTATGCTATGTTTGAAAACACAGTGTTGTTTGTAAAAAGATTTAAAGAATGAACAAAAATGAAAATTAAATTAAACATAAGGCTATTTTTTAGAATGGGTGCACCTGGGAAACAATCTCGAAAATTGATGAAATTTGAATTTGAGCTAACTGGGACTCATTCGGCATCCTGGACGAATCAATCCCAAGTCAAGACTTTTATGCACAAAAGCTATTTTCTATTAGTCGGGAACTTGGATCTGCAATTGAATCAAATCTTCACCTCAGGAGGGACTCATTCACCATGCATGGTGAATCAATCCACTTTTAAATTTATGCAATTCCAAAGTTTTGTTCTGCACCTTGACACTTGCATAACAATTTCTGATGGAAACCTGACTTTAAATCTTAGAAAATTCCTGCAAAATATCTTGAAATTGTTTGTCTAATGGGGGGTTTTCCTTGATCAAACCCCTAGTTGGGTAATTAAACCTTAAATGGAGAAAAATCTAAATAAAACCTAGCCTTAGATGTGTTAAAGACTAGGAAAAGCTGAAATATGATAAAGGTCCTATTCTATTGCTCTAGAATAAGAAATGCAAAGATGATTTATATGATGCAAGATCTCAACCCTTGAAACATTACAACACATGAAAAATAGGAATGAAATGGCATGCACATGATAAAAAAACAAAATGAAAACTTTAATCTAAAGATAGAGTGAAAATGGAAGATGGAATCAATATGAAACCAAGTCCTTAGGTGTGATTTAGTGGCTAGTTGCACTTCTTCACTCTAGATTTCTTCATGATTCACCATAGGAATCTATCATCAACCCTTTGCAATGTTGGATATTGACAAGAGAAGTGTGCTTCAAGACTTGTAAAACTCTAGTTTGCTGCCCTAAAAATTCAACTTTTACTAATGAGACTTGTTGTAAATGACTTGACTTTAGAAATTACTCTTGAAAAATGACAAAAAGATAAGAAAAGATGTGTGGAATGACTTGAAATGAGTATTTATAAGCAACAACACCTTGTTTTCCCGTTATTTAGACCTAAGAGGCTGGCATTCACCATAAATTAAAGTTAAATTGATCAAATTCCCGCTTAAATTTGAATTTTCCCTCAAAGGGGACTCATTCGCCACCCTTGGCGAATGGGTCCCACCAGAGGGGATTCATTTGCCCAAGGTGGTGAATGGGTCCCACTACTGCTGTTTGAAGGTGGGTTTTCGGGGTATGAGATAATTAAATGCTGTTTGTTGGGTTTTATGTGATTCCTCAGGTAAAATGGGCCTCTAGATCAAAATTAATGGGGGTAAGGGGCCTATAAATGCTGTTTTGAAGGGTAAATGATGTGAAGGGACTCAAAAGTGGGTCCAATTATGCGTGAAATTGTATCTTTTCTCAAGAGGGTCCAATTTTCTATGACACATGTACATGAAGAACAAAAACATGCCATCTTTTGTGTATTGATACTCCATGAACCTGCATTTGAGCTAAGGAAAGAGTGTAGGTCACTTGATCCAGTTAGTGTACAACAATCCTCATATGGTGCAATGTTAGTATCATCCATCAACCAAAAAAATCTATGAACTGAAGACGCACCTTCATTACCTGGACCCATCGAAGCATTACACCACTCGACGATTAATTTTGCATTTGTCAACTTTGCATTGTCTTTATACTTTAACTCTTCTCATGCTAATGCTCTTTTCACACATGCTCCTGCACCATCATGCCCCCCCTTTCCATGCCCGACCTCACAAAAGTTCCACATATGCTAAACACCTATAATGACATGCATCCTGCTCAACTAGTAGAACATGCGTGAGTTCTTGAACTGTGCTGCACAATTATCCTACCATATTATATGTCAATTGTATGCTATGCCCCTCTGAGCCAAATCACTGTAGAACATTTGGAAGCAACCTTGCATGAACTCTGGAGAATGTGTGTGATCATCACCAATATAAAAGTGATACTCCCTCAATACCTTCCTTTGGTCCTTTGTACTATTAGCTACACGAATGAATGCTATGTGCACAAATATTGAAACCTGTGTGGATTTGTAATATTGTGACTGCACCTCACGCTGTGGCTGTAGAGTGTAGTTCTTTGCAAATTCAACCACTGATACTATGTTTCCAACTAGAAAGGTGTCCTTGCATAGCTTGAATTGCATGTCTGACCATAGGGCTCTACGCATATTCCTTGCATACTCATACACTATATTGTCACGAAACATGGACATAAACTAATACATTGGAATCTTCTAAATAACCAAATCACACCTTTTTGCTTGAGACCCATCTTTTGTAACATATGCCACTATTTTATACTTCTTGAACTCTACTAGTTTCTGTCCCACCTCATTTGTGCTTTCCATATGTTGACATATTGGCATACGCTGCAAGCCACTACAATGCTTGCATGAACCATCCAAGCATGCTGTCCTGTAGAATATTTGGCCATCCTCTATTTCACATAATTTTTTTGAGAATAACTCTCTTGATGATGTTGGTGGGGCTTCTATGCTAGAATCCTGAAAAACATCATTAGTATGCAAATCTAAATATATAGAGCGATAAACATCATAATGGTTAGAGAATTCAATATGTAGTCTACATTAACAAGTAGTGTGTGCATGGTTTATCTTGACATAAAAAGGTTTAATCATTTCAAAATATCTTTGAAAAATACTAATTTGAGGATAATCCTATTGAAATTTATGAAAAAATTAGGTTTGAGTCGTATCCAAAAAATGCTTTGGATGTGGATCATGGTTTTGACTACCGATTCTCCTTCTTACCACATCCCTTTGATTCAAAGATGGCCTTGTGTTATTCTTTCAATACTCTTCAATTAGTGTTCTCAATGCTTCAACAACCTTTTTTATCTTTTCATGGCAGTCTCCCCGAGAATTCCCATAATTCATTTGAATCGGTGCCCTCAATTATTTGCCATCTTTGAATGACTCTTGATAAAGTTTTTCTACTAATTCTCATTTGTTCACTCTTCTTTCTAATGAGACAAGCTCTCTTTGTTTTACTACTTACCAAAGTCGATGTAATGATATGTTGGGTGACATTACTATCCTTTGAGTGTGAGGTCTTACCCACACTCTCATAAGCATCCATTAGATTCTTCACAATAGTGTTTTCACTTGAACCATTCGATGTTCTCAACCCAAGAGTCTTCATAAAGTCTCTATACTTTATAACCTGCATAATTTCAACAAATAGTTGACATCTTGCGGTCTCATTTAGCCTTTCAAAGAATAATTTATAAATGTTATTATCATATCTTCTACAAGTGCGTGCTAGAATTTTGCCTTCCATGTGCTGCAAAATATCCTCATTAATATTAATCAAATACTTTGGATTTCTACGCAAAATTCTAGGTGGTGTTCTCCTAGGTACATACATCTCAACATTAAGAATTTCATCAATATTTAATTGAGGTGGGCTAGATTGCGTACCTTCGATTGAGGGTGGAGTAGAAGACATACCTTGAGGTTCACATGGGGATGATGGCATACCTTCTTCATCAAATCCAAGTGATGATGTACTCTCAACTTGAGATGTGGTGGATGGTGTGCAACCATATTCACTTGCAGTAGATGGTGTCCCTCCATATTCACTTGCTGTAGATGGTGTCCCTCCATATTCGCTTGTGCTTAATGGTGTCCCTTCACTAATACATTTTGACTTAAAATCCGATAAAAGTTTGTCAAAATTTTGACGAACTTTCATCAGAATTATTTCATTGATTTTCTGACAAACTTTGAAACGTCAAAATTCTGACCCAACTGATGATGTTGGGTCAAAATTTCAACATTTCAAAGTTTTTCAGAAAATAGAGGAAATAATTCCAATGAACTTTTGTCGGATTTTGAGTCAAAATTTATCAGTGCTTCGTATTCACTTGCGGTAGAGGGTGTGTCTCCAACTATGGTATCTAAATCTATCTTACTATGATGCTTTCACATTCGTGCCCTTTGTGCTACCAATTCCTGTTCTCTTTTTGATGGTTGAGGTTCCTCTTCAATTGTCTTGTTTTTGTCAATCATATCCAATTTCTTCTTTTCATGATATGTTGCCACCCGTTCTCTCTCCTTTGATTTTTTGGTTTCATACTCTTCATTTGTTAGTTTATTCCTTGTTCGTTTCCTTGGCATGGTAGATAATTTTACTTGTAGCATGGTAATGAGATGAATATTAATTCCTAAAAAATGTATCCATTCAAATAAATGAAATATTTCATTCAAGGCTTCATAAAAAATACTTACAATCATCCTGTAGAAGAGTATTTCTAGCATAGACAAAGGTCACATGATTTTTTTTGATGGAATGCCTTAAATAAATGTGGTAATGTGGTAATGTGAGCTCATTAGCCTGCCAATGTGGTAGGGTTGAGAAGGTAGGGGAAACACATACCTCATAGAAATGGGGTCTCACGGTGATGCAAGCTAGCTCACTCACTAGCCTGCTAATGTGGTAGGGTTGAGAAGGTAGGGGCAGCGTATGCCTCATAGAAATGGGGTCACATGGTGATATACATCATTGCGAGATCCCATTTCTATGAGGCATATGCTGCCCCTACCTTCTCAACCCTACCGCAATGGCAGGGTAGTGAGCTCACTCACTACCATTCAAATGCAGTAGGGTTGAGAAGGTAGGGGCAGGTGAGACCCCATTTCTACGAGGCATACACTGCTCCTACCTTCTCAATCCTACCGCATAGGTAGGCTAGTGAGCTTACTCACTACCATGCCAATGAGGTAGGGTTGAGAAGGTAGGGGTAGCGTATGCCTCATAAAAATATTCTAATAGATTAGATGTAGGATGCTATTTTTAAGTGGTTTCTAAGAGCAGGGAGGGTAGTTTGTAGAATTTGGAATGATGCCCTAGGTGTTTATAGTCAAGTTTTGAGCCAAAATGGTGGGTAAGAATAGAAGTTTGATGAAATTGCAATGTTAAAGGATGGGATTTGGTTGGAATAGCATAGGTAGACATTAAATGATGTGTTTGAAGTGTTGGAAAAGTGGTTGGAGGTTTGGAGAATAGATTTTCTATAAACCCTCATTGTGCAAGCCTAAATAGGCCTAAAATAAGGGTTTAGTGGTTTTTGGTCTTGGTAGGAATTTCTCTGGTTAAAATTTGTTGATTCAATGTATTTGGGTTCTAGTTGAGGTCTGGAATGAAGTTTTGTAATTGGGGTGGAGGTTACATAGTAGTTATTTTTGTAAAGTGGCCTAGTTTGGCCTTGGGGCAGCATAGCAATAGTGATTTTGGGTTGATGGTCCAAAGTGACCCTAGGAGATTTTAAGATATGATAAAATATGCCTTAATGGGTATTTGAAATGGCCATTCTTTTGTGGGTTTGAAATTTATTTTGGAAGTTGTGAAGAAAATTCTCTGTTTGCAATGCTATAAGAGAAACTTGAAGGTATGATGAAATAAGGTCAAGTTGGGGTTTTATGAATTGAAGAATTGTTGGATTTGGTTTAAATTGTGTTGTTTTGAGGTTTTCCTCCCTACTATGCATCACAACCCTACTGCATTGGCAAGCTAGTGGATCATTGGAAAGCTAGCTCACTCACTAGCCTGTCAATGTAGTAGGGTTGCGAAGGTAGGGGCAGTGTATGCCTCATAGAAATGGGGTCTCACGGTGATATCATGAGACCCCATTTCTATGAGGCATAAAATATCCCTACCTTCTCAACCCTACCGCGTTGGCAAGCTAGTGGAGCATTGGCAAGCTAGCTCACTCACTAGCTTGCCAATGCAGTAGGGTTGACAAGGTAGGGGCAGCATATGCCTCATAGAATTGGGGATATACCCTCTATCCTATACATTGGACCCTCAACCCTAATTCCTCAACCCTAATTCCCCAACCCTATACCATCAATCCTCTACCCTCTACCCTCAACCTTAAACCATCAACCCTCAACCCTTAAACCCTCTACCCTCTACCCTTAATCCTCTACCCTCAACCCTAATCCCTCAACCCTTAAACCCTTAAACCCACTTAGTAAACTCTCTACCCTAATCCCTCAACCCTCTTGACCCTTAATCCCTCAACCCTTAAACCCTAATCCCTCAACCCCTATACCCTCTACCCTATACATTAGACCCTCAACCCTAATACCCCAACCCTATACCCTCAACCCTCTACCCTCAACCTTAAACCCTCAACCCTTAAACCCTCTACCTTCTACCCTCTAGCCTATAAACCCTTAAACACTCAACCCTTAACCCTAAACCCTAAAACCTCAACCTTTAAACCATAAAGCATTAAACCCTCTACCCTCTACCCTCAAGCCTTAAACCCATAAACCCACTTAGTAAACTCTCTACCTTATTTCCTACACCCTCTTGACCCTTAATCCCTCAACCCTTAAACCCTAATCCCTCAACCCCTATACCATATACACTATACATTAGAACCTCAACCTTAATTCCACAACCCTATACCCTCAATCCTCTACCCTCAACCTTAAACCCTCAACCCTCAACCCTTAAACCCTCAACCCTCAACTCTCTACCCTATACATTAAACCCTCAACCCTCAATTCTCAACCCTCAACCCTTAATCCCTCAATCGTCAACCCTCAAACCCTAAACCCTCAACCTTGATACCCTCTACCCTATACATTGGAATCTCAACCCCAATCCTTCAACCATATGTACCCTCAACCCTAATCCCTCAACCCTATACCCTCAACCCAATACCCTAATCCATCAACCCTACAGGCCATCAACCCTATACCCTTGTGCCGTAGAAAAAAAGGTACCCTTTTCTTGACATGGGAATAATTCATGATAAATTGACTTAATGAGGCCTTGATTCAGGTGTCGTGAGGCAATTTATGCATCCACATTAGGTCTTGGACCCTTGCAAATTGAATAACATGCTTTTAATGATGTGTTGTAAAGGACTTTCACGCTTTTCTAGACTTAATGAACCTATTTCTTCCCAATTCAACATTATAAAATGTGTTTAATAACATTATCACATCAATCTAGAAGGTTTTTAACTAAAACTTAATGTTAAATTACTGTTGTAATGTGTCTTGCACATTCACATTGATTCTTGTGCTTTCTTAGGCTATGTGGACCTCATTTTAGTGTTGTAAAGTGTATTTAATCACACTTTCACATTGAATTTTGTGTCCCAAGCCCTATTTGACATTTACATCATCACTAATAGGCCCATATTAACTCATATTGTGCATCCCGAGGAATAATTTGACCAAATAACCGACATAGTCATCATATAAGCCTAATTTTCTTACTTCTCGGCATTCCAGCTAGCAAAAATGGCCCCTGTGGGACCCATTTGCCATTAGTGACAAATGAGTCCCATTTGAGCCTTTTTCGGGGTTTTGAGCAGGAAAAATTAGGTTTTAAGTTTATTTTTTCTCCATGTTGGCCTTAGGGATCTAATTAATGGGTGTGTGAACCAAGATCCTAGTACCTGCAAAACACAAGGAACACACACATTAAAAGATTGAAATGCAAGTTAAAATCTAAGTTCCCCATGAAATCCATTTACAAAGCTTAAATTAGGAAATGAGATGAATAACACAATAAGAAAACAATAAAAAGAGATTGAATCCTAATTAAACAAGAAAACTCTTGATACCATGGGGGAATTGGTGCCAATTTGATGTGAAAATTGGCCCTTTCCCAAATCCTATGATGCAATGTTGATGAGTGATGAAGGTTGATCCACTTTGTTGAAGATTCGCTTGAGCTCCATTATGAAAAATCTGCATAACCTAGCTAAGACTTTGATAAGATTGATAAAAATGATGAAGGTTGAAGATAAAATTGAGTATAGTAAACTTGCTCAAATTGTGGATGATGAAATGAGGAAAGAGAACTCCTATTTATAGAATGACAAGTTAGAGAAATGCCCAAAAAGAAGAAATGTGAGACTAACTTTCAACCAATGGAAAGGTTCCACTTGTCAAGAGATGGATGGATGAAGGATTGCACATTTTGATGAATGTGCCCATAAATGCATAAATTTGAAATTTGAAAATGTTGAAATGACAAGGTGGATGAAGAGTCAAATGGAGTAATGGCCACTTGGCTCAATGCAAAAGGAATTGTAAGATGAAATAAATGCCTTGTTGGAAGGACCAAGTCCACTTGGATTTGAATTCAAATTTGACGGAATATTCTCTATTATGCCATGTTGAGAGAAAATAGAGATTTAATAAAGAGTTAAATCTATTTTCATGTGCAAGTGGCAAGAGCTAGAGGATGGGACATGAATTAAGATTAAATTAATCAAGTGTCAATTAATTTAATGAGGGATTTAGATGATGTGAAAAATTTGACTTAGATTTACGGGTTCATTTAAATCAAATATGAGAGGAATGCAATTTTAGAGATAGTTAAATAAATATTTTGATTTATTTAGGTAAAGGGGATGATTGGTTAGCTTAAATTAAACAAGGTTTAATTTAATAGTTAGAATTTAGAGATTAATTAAATAAAATTGATTTATTTAATTAAATAAAGGGGATAAGGTTAATTAGATTAGATTGATTGATTTAATTAACAAGAGAGAATGACTTAATCAGATAAATGATTTATTTAATTAAGAGAGGAAAATTGATGAATTTAATCAAATAAGGGTATTCGATTAAATGGTTAGACTGAGGGGTGATTAGGGATGAAAGGGTGTTAGTAGTCGGGATCAAGCATGTAATGCCAATCAATACATTTTACGTGTCTACATTTTGCCCCTCTTTGAAGTAGTGCACTTGTTGCGCTATTTCAAAGAATAAACTGTCTCGATCAAAAGCCAAAAAATTTCCGATTTCAAAACTTTCCCCACTGTTTCCTTGACGAAAGAAAACATGCCAATATATTTCCCCCTCGAGAGATCGGACAAAAATTTTGATTTTTGAGTGATCTTGTGAAAGAAGAGGACAAGGTGCCCGACGGGTCCAAAAAGGTTCTAGGAGGTCAAAAAAATGAGATAAAATGCAAAAAACAATATAAAACGGCCCTTGGACGGACAAAACAGGATGAGGAGATCTAGACCCTCCCTAGATGGCTAGACGAGGTTAGAAAACCCTAATTTTTAGGCTTAAATAGGCCTTGGGGAGCCACTTCCAATTCATTTTCACATTCAACATTGAGAGATTTTGCGATTTTGAGCTTTGACACCTTGGCGAGATGGCGCAATGACAACTCCCCATGCACATTTCTGATAGGGTACAGATGCACTAGAGACTTCCTAACACTGGACCACTAGTGAGTTGACTTGACTCGAGCTTATTTTTTATTTTTTTGTGCTCATTTAATGCTTTTGAAACTAGGTCTTTAGGCGGGGTGCCATATTGCACCGCTGACAATTTCAAACTCCACTACTCGGTGTTTAAACTACATCGCCATTGCAAGGTGCATCACCACGGTGTTGTTTGGAGTTTAGGTTTAAACTCCAAACTTTGATGCTTTAGTAAAGTGCATCGCCGCAGTGCAATTTGTGGGTTTGGAGATTCCAGCATCACAGTTTGAAATTTTCAAACTGCATCACCTTCACAGGTAGCGACGCTAGGGTGATTTTCTGAATGCTGAGACAAGTCCAGACAATTTTTTTTGACGAATTTTAACACGGTGACTTTTCCTGATGCAGGAAGAGGTGAGAGAGATCTATTCACGTGAGCATAGGTCTCGAGAGATTTTTGGGTATTTGCGTGATCTGATCGAGAGGGAGAAGGAGCGCCTAGGAGAGATGGGGCTTTGGTATATCGCCTATGCACCACCCATGCGGACACACCTAGGCATGATGACAACACTTTCCAAGAGATGGCATAGTGAGACCTCTTCATTTCACTTTCCGACTGACAAGGCCATAGTCACGCTAGAGGACATGTGGCAGATCTTGAGATTGCCCATCCATAGTGAGCGAGTCATTTATGACATGGATGCCGGGAGGGAGGCCTGTTGTGCCATCATGGACACTGATGAGATCATATTTTGTGAGGTCTAGATCGAGTTGGAGCGTCACAGGTCCCTCGTCTCACCCTAACGATTGGTGATTGCTACTATTATATTAGGTCTTGTCACCCCAGATTGGCGAGGCTGATATTTCAGTCTTGGTTGGGGGATCACTTGGGAGTGCATGGTTCAACGGCGATCAACACTTTTTGCATGGGAGTTTTGCTAGCCTCTCTTTACAAAGATCTTCATGAGTTCTCCTATCTAGATGGTAGAGCACTTGGAGTGGGGGTCACACTTCTACATATCTGGGTGTGGGAGCACATCCCTGTGCTTTGTCCAAGAGTCGTTCTTGTTCCGATGGAGCTAGATGATCTCATGATCTGGTGTTATAGAGGAGGCCTTTCATTTACCCATATAGGAGAGCATGAGATTCCTCATTGGAGGAGGGTCCTTGATGACATGCGAGTGTTTCGATGGAGGCCATACCTTGGGCAGCCAGGTTGGTTTGATGATGCACAACAACTTTTCTTTGCTCATCAAGACCGCTTGATGTAGGGGCGAGAGCACACTATGATTGAGATGTACTTGTCAGGTAGGGTCCAACAATAGTTTGGCGAGCCACGCGATCGACCTGATGATCAGTATGTGGCTATCTTTGTGAGGACGATGAGCCAGGGTGCTTGGGGGCGATACATACATGCCTCCAAGGTAGTGGATAGTTTCAGATAGCTGGTGGCCCAACTGTGGCCATACAACTAGGGACAGGAAGGTCCCAAGGTGACTCAGGCATACAGAGATTGGTTTCTGCCACCTCTATGACTCGCAGTTCTAGGTACACCTTCTTCTCGCCGGAGAGCCAGAGGTAGGGGAGTAGGATGACA
This sequence comes from Sequoia sempervirens, assembly GCA_007258455.2. Classification (NCBI taxonomy): domain Eukaryota; kingdom Viridiplantae; phylum Streptophyta; class Pinopsida; order Cupressales; family Cupressaceae; genus Sequoia; species Sequoia sempervirens. Next base: position 72,460,496 of record VDFB02109042.1, on the reverse strand, counting down.
CTGGGGGGATTAGGACCAGGGAGGCAAAGGGCCAGCACCAGATCAGCCAATTCAGGATCATGGGCTACAAGACCAGCTAGCCAAGGATCCATAGGTTGGAGAGTAGAGGCAGGAGTAGGATCGGGAGCACCAGGACCAGAAGGATCTAGAACACCATGATAGGATCCCAATGCCTCCCAGGGATGGGGAGTAGGATCAAACCCACACACAACCACCTCTACAACTAGATCTTAGAGATGGGAAGATTTTGTAGCTGCAGGCCCAGGTATAGACACTGACAACTGAGAGGGATAAAGCCATTTTGTAGAGGTAGGCCGCAGAGTTACAAGCGGTGACATAGATGGGCCGCCGATAGTAGCTAGAGAGCATGACTGCCTCCTCCTCCCAGAACACAGTATCACTCTATGCTTATAGAGAGGCCATTCAAGAGGCTGACTACTACAGGATGTACTACCACTAGGCTTTACCGCGGGCAGTGCGAGTCCCTGACTTTTTCCAGAGGACAGGCCATAGACCTGCAGAGGGTCATGGGGATAGAACAGGTGGCGAGGGTAGCAACCAACATGGCTAGGCCTTCACTTTGATAAGAGACAGGGATTTTTTGCACCCCATGGGCCGATTGTACTTATTGACATACACATGTACATTGATCTGATTTTTGTATCATGATACTATATTTGATGATATATACGATGATGATTTTGATGTGATATGCTATGTCCTATTTTATGCATTATGGGTGATCTTATTTCTATATGCTATGCAATGATGTTCTATCTTATGTGATGCCTGTATGATTTTTATTCTATGTGATGCAATGCGATGTATGATGTTATGATGTTATGATGCAGTGATTATGTAGATGTTTATGAGTGGATGCATTTCTTTTTCAGTATCTTTTTATGTGCTTTTTATGATGATTATGTATGGATGGTGCAAATGTTATGATATGCAAATTCTTAGAGTAACAAATCTATATTATGCAATGATGGGTGGTATGATGTAATATGATGATGATATGTGTACATGATGATATCTATTGATATGATATAATGGATGCAAATGATATATAATGTGTATGTGATAGCGTAATGGATGCTTATATGTGTTATGTGATTTTTATGCAATGTTACAATAGAATGAGTGCAAATGATATGTTTTAATGTTATGATGGATGCAAATAATGTTTATGATATGGGATGATTGCTTTTATTTTTATGTGAAATGAATGTAATGTAATGATTCGCGAGGTGCTTAGAGTAATAATGGAAATGAAATGTTATGATGTGTTTTAAATATTTCCTATATGAGATGCAATATGCAATATGTAATGTGCAATGTGCAATGTGTAATGTACTAATGGTTTGTGAATGTAGGGTGAATGCAATGATGATAATGATTTGATTAACTGTTATGGTACCATGTTAGTGCAAAAAGCAAGAGAAGAAACCAAAGATTCAAACAAGACATGAGACGATGATGGTGGTTTTCTTACCGAGGATTTGGGATTTTCAAAGGGATAATTACCTTATGTCTGATTACGCACATAAGTATGATGCATCAAGGTATAAAGAACCAGGATGGCGCTTTACCTAGTGTGATGGACTTTGACTCAATAATCAGATAGGAGTACTCCTTGTTCAAACCTGACATATAGAAGCCTTACTGGGATGCACTTCAGGTACTTCAAACATCTCAAACCAAAACATAGAAAGGCAAGCCTTCCTATGTGGTCAACCAGATATCTAAAACGCCTTCCATACACACCTAATAAAGCAAGTATTCGTCGAGGTTATTTTACAAACACATCCAACAAGAACAACAGATAAAAAGATAATGATCATTGCCTCATTCCTATCTCTCTAAATCCTTTTGTTCGAGATATCATTGAGAGGTCCTTGGAATGAGCGCAATACGATAAATCAATAGACCAAGATAAAGGAAACAAACAAGCTAATGTCCTTCAAGACTGCTAGCCAAGACTAAACTACAGTGATGCCTAATGTTGATGTCCATTGTAGGAAGGATTTATCCTAGGACATGATGATATCAGATGATTTGATATGGGGCTGATTGGATGATAGGCTATTGACACAAAGAGTTGACCAACTTGTTTACTTATTGACCTAGATTTGAGATTTTGATGTTTTGAGTTTTTTACTTTTGAACTGCTAGACTTGTTTTCCAACTGTTTCACCAAAGGTTGAGGGTGATGATTGATTATTATGAGTGATGTTTATTGTGGGTGAAAGCGAGATGAGACAGATGGATTTTTCCAAATAATTGGATGTTTTTGATGTTTTTGAAATGTTTTGAGGCTGTTTTTGGTATTTTTGAGATTTTTCAAATGTTTTAATTTTTGTTTTTTCAAATGTTTTTGTGTTTTCTGAGATTTTGACAAAGAGACTAACCTAAGGACCTATCCTAGGGGCCTCAGGGGCTGATCAATAGATTATACTTTCCTATGTTATACATGCAAAGGCCACATAGTTCGACTGACAGACTCGATTATTGATGAGATATGAACAAATGGATTGCCAGTTTATTATGACAGAATCTTAAAGGACTGACCTAAGTGTCTCGGGGGATGATCAAAGATCAACCTTGCCTACATTCAAGGCTCAGAGACCTGTAGTTTGACAAGATGACTCTATTTTTTACTTTTTGACCTTTTTTTGGATTTTTATATGTTTCAAATGTTTTTGGATGTTTTTTTTTTGGATGTTTTTGGATTTTTGGATTTTCTGATGTTTTTGGATTTTCTGATTTTCTGATGTTTTTGAATTTTTTGATTTTCTAATGTTTTTGGATTTTCTGATTTTCTGACTTCAAGAATATACATGAATCCGATCCAATGAGAACATGCCCCCAACGTGATGCAATAGTCTACTTCGATATAGGGAAGACAAACTAATCTTGAGGATGGGCCGAGTAGTACTAAGAGGGATCATGACACGAACACAAGACCAAGCTATGATGTGGATGCCAAATGACTGGGTGATGGATGGAGATATGGAATGCAATGGATGATGGAAGCTTGATGGATGGATGATGTAGAAAAAGTCGTGGAGATCCTAGTGGATGGAAAATGCTTATTTACACAAGGTACCTGTTTGCCAGGTTTTCACCAAGGTACTTTCCCAAAGTGCCACTAAAGTGGTTTTCACTAGAGGATGATTTTTCTCTTTACTGTTTTTGATTCTTTTTCTAATTTTTTGGATTTTTGTATTTTTTTGTTGTCACCAAGACACCTGTTTTCTAGGTTTTCATCAAGGTAACCATTTTTTTAGGACATTTTATGATTTTTTGGTTCTATACCTTGAAGGATTTAGGCATAATTTTTTTTGAGATGAGAGCTGTTCATGGGATCTTGTAGAGGTTCCCCTTTGGGTGTTGACAACTGATATGACGCTAACTTGTAATTTTTAGTGATGAAAAATGGTCCCAACCAGTTAGGTTCAAATTTTCCTTTTTCGTTTGGATTTGGGACATTATTTTGATTCTCTTTTAGTACCAGTTCGCCAACTTGGAAAGTCCTGCTTCTGATCTTCTTATTATAGCTCCTCTTGAGTATGTTCTGATAGACTTGAACATGATTTAAAGTGTCTATATGCTGCTCATCCAGTAGCTCTAGCTCATTCAATCTTGATACTCGGTATTCTTCAACCATGATGAGGTTTTGTAGTGATCATATTCTCAGTGATGGGAGCTTGATCTCAATGGGTAATATTGCCTCTGATTTGTAGACTAGGGAGAAGGGGGTGGCACCTGTTGGTGTGCAAATGTTGGTTCTATAAGCCCAGAGGGTGGGATTTAGCTACAGATGCCAATCACGACCTGCATCATTGACTATCTTTTTGAGGATTTTTAGAATGGTTTTATTGGTAGCTTCTGCTTGGCCATTTCCTTGGGGATAATATGGAGTGGAAAAGCGATGTTGGATTTTAGATTTTTCACATAGGTGACGAACCTCTTGATTCTTGAAAGGTGTCCCATTATCTGAGATAATAGCTTGGGGAACACCGTATCGACATATTAAGTAGTTTAGGATGAACTTTGATATCTGCTTTCCAGTTATGTATGTCATGGGGATGGCTTCTACCCACTTGGTAAAGTACTCAGTGGCAGTTATGATGAACTTGTGGCCATTAGATGAGGTGGGGGTTATTTTTCCAATGAGATCGAGTCTCCACTACAAAAAGGGCCATGGTGTAATGATGGGATGAAGTTCTTGAGATGGAGCATGGATGAGGTCCCCATGCTACTAACATTGTAGGCACTTTTTCACATAGTCATGTGCTTCTCTTTCCATTTTAGGCTAATAATACCCCATCCTTAGCAATTTCTTGGCCAGGTTCATTCCACTCGAGTGTGAACCACAAATACCGTTATGCACCTCAATTAAAGCGCTCAATGCCTCCTCAACATTTAGGCAGTGTAATAAGGTTCCTTCTATGCTCCTACGGTAAAGGGTACTTCCTAGGATGACAAACCCAGATGCTTTCTTGATAAAGGTTCTTTTTAGGCTTGTGGGTAAGTTAGCAGGTAGGAAACCTATTCACAAGTAGGTGTAAATATCATGGTACCAGGGATCACTAAGACCAACAATTTCGCACAAAATTTTTGACGTTGGTACCTCGAATGCGGGCACAAGAAGTTGCTCTACCAAGAATTTATGTTTCAGGACATTGCGAGGGATGTCTAGCAGGGATCCAATCATTGCCATGGCATCTACTACTTTGTTGTTTGCTCTGGGAATCTGCTCAAATGTGATCTCAATGAATGATTCCTTGAGACTTTCTACCAAATTTTTGTATGGAGTCAGTTTATCATCCTTTTTCTGGTATTCACCATTCACTTGATTTATTATCAGCTGGGAGTCTCCATATACTCTGAGGGCCATGATGTGCCACTGCACTGCTATTCTGAGACCTATGGTTAAAGCCTCGTATTCTGCAATGTTGTTAGTGTAGGGGAATGCTAGTATGTATGATCTAGGTATACAGTCCCCTTGTGGGGTGATGAAGAAGATACCAACTCCTGATCCATATTGCGTGTATGCACCATCGAAGTAGAGTTTCCAGTGGTCAGCTATGCTAAGATTGAATATGGATTCATCTAGAAACTTTGATATGAGTGGATTCTTTGAATATATGGGTGCTTTTGCAAGCTGATCTGCGATGATTTGGCCTTTGATTACTTTTTGTTCTACATACTTGATGTCATATTCAAATAGAATCATGACCCACTTGGCCATCCTTCTTGTGAGCATTTCCTTTGATAATAGGTACTTGAGGGGGTCGATCTTGGCGATGAGCTTGATTTTGTGTGCCAACATGTAATGTCTAAGTTTTTGTGAAGAAAACACTACTGCTAGACATGATTTTTCAATGAATGAGTAGTTTAGCTCATGCCCTACCATTGTGCGACTGATATAATAGATGGCCCTTTCTATCCCATTTTCATCATGTTGAGCTAGAAGAGAACTGAGGGCTGCTGCTGTTGCTAACACATAGAGGATTAATGGCTTTCTTGGGATCAATGGCATGAGGACCAGAGGTGTGAGCATATATTCTTTGATTTTGTTGAAGGCTTCCTCACACTTGTCATCCCATTTGTACGCTACTCCCTTGTGAAGTAGGTGAGAATATGGGTTTTGTTTATCTGCCAGTTGTGCTATGAATCTACGGATGGATTGAAGTGTGCCTTTGAGGCCTCTAAATTGTTTCAATGTTTTGGGTGCTTCCATATCAAATATTTCTTTTACCTTTGCAGGATCTATTTCAATACCTCTCATTGAAACTATGTAGCCCAATAGCTTTCCTGATTCTACGCCGAAGATGCACTTCTTTGGATTTAAGCAGACCTTGTATTCCTCCAGCCTATTGAAAATAGTGCTCAAGGTTGCTATGTGATCTCTTCTCTTTCTAGATTTTTCTAGTATGTCATCAACGTAATCTTCGACAGTCTTGTGGATCATGTCATGAAAGATTAATGTCATGGCTCTTTGGTAGGTGGCCCCAACATTCTTCAAGCTGAATGGCATCATGTTCCAGCAATAGGTCCCTTGTGGACAAGTGATGGCCATTTTGTGTTGGCATTCTTTAGCAATCATTCTTTGGTTGTACCTAGAGAAACCATCCATCAGAGAAAGCATTTCATGTCCCACTGTCATGTCCACTATCATGTCAATGTTAGGCAATGGGAAATCGTCTTTTATACATGCTTTGTTTAGATCTTTGAAATCCTTGTAGATTCGGATGCCTCCATCAAGTTTTTAGACAAGAACCAGATTTGACACTCATTCTGGATAGTCTATTGGTCGTATAAATCCTACATCCAGTAGTTTCTTCAATTCCATCTTGACTAATAAAGTAATCTAAGGATGCATTTTCTTGAGTTTTTGTCTAACTGGCTTTGCTTCAAAGTAGACTACTAAGTGATGGACCACAATATTTGGATCGAGCATAGACATATCCACATAGCTCCATGCAAAATTAACCTGTATTTCTCTTAAGAAGGCTGCTAGAAGCTCTTGTTCCTCTGATAGTAATGACTCTGCATAGAATGTGATGTGCGGTGTCTCCTCTGTTCCCAAGTTGACTGGGTTGCATTTCTTGGCTAGGACTGCTGATTTTTCCTGATGGAGAGCTCTGAGAGGAATATTGAATCCCCCATGCTCGGGTGCCTCAAAGAGGTTTTCACTGTTGGATGCGTCCTTTCTTTTTACTATTTTTGGGTCAGAGAGTGCCACAGTGTGGTTTTCACTCAAGGACCTAGAGATTATTCTCAGTTTTTTACTTTTGCGACTGAGGGATTCAATCATTTCCCCATAGTATGCCTGTGTGTCCAACTCGATGATGAATCCCACTTTATGATCCCCACATGGAATATTATCTCGTAGTCCCATAAATTTTGAGAGCACCTCACCTTTTTCAAATGTGTCCAAAATTGGTGGTCCCTGTTGGTCATAATCGATGAGTTGTTGATAGACTAGACATATTTCATGGTTTTGGTTTTTAGACTCATAGGATAAGGTGCTAATCATGAGTAGGGAGGTGTCTTCGAAAAGTGTTGGTAAATCGATTATGGGGTCCTTGTCACTACTACATACATCAGTTATATCGAAGGTGAAGTTGTCTATGAAACGACCAGCAGACATGGGTAGGCGAAGGGCAGCTGTTGATTGCTGAGGAGGATTTTTGACCTTTCTAACTAGAGGACTTCGGCCACATATGGTTATACTCAGAGGGGTACAACTGAGGTCAAGATTTTTTAGTCACGTCTCCGGAATAATAGGTATTAGAAGCCCATTGTCATTTTGGCCAAGCTTTTTGTTTCTATCATAACCCATGGCGAGCATCATTTGTAACTCATTACTGTTTTCATCCATAGGTGGATTGGCTGCTGGTCTATTATCTTGATATAGAAGATGAGATGGGTCCTCTTCTATTATTTCCCTGCGTAGATCTCCCCAACTTCAAAAGTTAGAAGAGCCTGTTATGAATGTTTGGGATGATGAAGCATTGTTGGATTGTGGTTGTCCTCGTGACCTAGGATATTGTGGTAACTCTTCTACCACGAAGGCATTCTATGGGATAGTATAGTGCCCAAATCCATTATCTTGGATAATGACCTTGATGTTTGAGATGGTGGGGATGGCGGGTGTCTCTGTCATAGAAGTGGAAGCGAGGGTGGCTGGGTCAATGTATGGGGTAGATGGGCCTTCATCATTTTTTGGCACTTGGAGGATTTTGTAATATTTGGCTTCTAGGCTCTTACAGTAAGAGAATGGTTTAAGATCCATATGTATAGTGACCTCCTAACCTTGATATGTGAATTTGACACACTGGTGGAAGGTTGATGCCACTGCTTGCATCCCATGGATCCACAAGCATCTTAAGAGAATATTGTAAGGCAAATAAAGGTCGAGGACCTGGCAGGTGGTTTCCATTATTTCTGGTCCCACTTGGATGGGGAGTTGGATAGTGTCTTGAGACACTCTCTCTTGATCATCGTATTCTTTGATTGTTATGCCCTTGCCTTTGTCAATGGTATCTTCAAAAATTCCTAGATTCTTTATTAGCTTAAGGGAACAAATGTTTAAACCTACACCTCCATCCACCAAAACCCTCTTAACTTTGTTCTTATATACCAAGACTTCCAAATGAAGTGCACGATTATGAGATGGTTGGGAGGGGAAATATTGATCGGAGGGTGATCCCACAATGGTGGTTTACAATTTTTGGCCAAATTGGACACTGAATTTTTTTTAAAACTAAATCTTCACTTTCGGGCACCTATAGCAGCTAAACTGTGAGGAATTTGAAGATGAAGCAAACTAGACTTTCATGATATCTTGTCTATAGATTCTAAATATATTTTTTCAAAATTTTTGGAATCAGATTGTACTTCTTTTTCCATCTCCCTCGAAAACTAGGTTTTTTAAAACAACATTTTTAAAAAGTGATGCTCACAGATAATGTATAACTTTTTTTCCATGAAGGATAAAATTCTAATTCTTTCAAATTTAGATTTGTAACTCCAATATCTAGTGCTTCCACTTGGTTAGATAATTTTTTATTGAATATTTTTTTAATCAAGTTTTGAAGTCAAACCAATTATAATTCAGACATAGCGTGACCATATAATGCGTAGCTTTTTCTATGTATCAAAATTCAATTTTTTTTTTTGGATCAAGGAATTCAATATCTGGTGTACTCATATTTTTTAATTTTTTTTGATAATATTCTATTTTTCCACGTGCAGAACAGAGCGCTTGATTTTTGGTGAAAAACCTATATTCACAAGAAATAAAAAAAATATAATAATAAAATTAAATTTATTTAAAATTATAGTTTTTGGGAAGCTTATAATAAGGACTACATACTTACAAAAAATAAATTTTAAATGAATTCATTTGATCCCCAAAAGGCAAATCAAAAGTGGTTTTTTATTAGCATTTTGATAGGTGTAAAGGAGACTCCGTTATAGGTATGGTTTAAAACTAGCGGGGTTATATACAAGGGGGTTTGATCTAAGGTAGTTTGATCAAACCCTTTTCAATTGGAATGATTTATATGGAACTTTTTAAGGCTTAAATCATTATATTTCCTAAAACTATGTGATTTCAACAAAAAATAGAATCTCCCAAAAATTGTAAGCTAGGTTTGTGAGAACACCCCGAAGAATGTGAGAAGATTTGGTGTAATGATATTCCCAATCATAGCTTGGAATTGTTCGGTGTCAAGATCTGCGGAGACCGTGGATGCGACTAAGGCTTCTTCAAGGATCTTTTTATGGGCCGATGATATCTTTAGTAACTCCATGATGGAAATCTGAGCTAGGGTTCTTTTCAGTTGATCAATGACATTATAACCGCTAGGAACAGATCTTGGGTTGGAAGCAGGTGCTCTAGGGGGCTGAGATGACCCTGCGGTGGTGATTTTCTTGCCTCTTGTGGTGACTCCATAATCAACATGTGCTCCCTTGATGGTGATAACTAAACAATACTTGTATAGGGATGCAACAACATGGTTGTATACATGGTTGAAACTTTTGAATGTTCCCTTCCCCTTATCATTATTGTTTTTCCCTTTATTGTTGTGATTAGGCATCATATTTTTGTATCTTTTGAGATTCTGGTTTCCGAGTGGCTGCTCCAGGTTTATGATTTTTTGATCAATGAGGTCTTGGATTAGGTTTTTCAACCTCATGCAACTGTTAGTGGCATGCCCTTTGATTTTGTGGAAGTCACAAAGTTGATTTTCATTGTACCAGGGTGGTTTGACATCTAGTTCCTAGTAATTCTCATAGGTGGGAGTCTTGATGAGGTTTTCGTTTATCAATTTATTTATGATGACCTTGAGTGGTTCTCCAAGGTTCGTGTACTTCCACTTGGTGGTATTTTTGTTTCGCGGGGGTGGTCCCCCTTGATTATTTAGGTTATTAACCTGATTGTTATGTGGTTGGTGTTGAGATACTGCGTTGGTTTGGGTGTTGTTCTGATGGTTGTTTTGTGGTTGTTGGTAGGTTTGATTATTTTTCCTCGGAGCACTAATCATGACTTTAGCATCAACCATGCCATCATTTGTGACATTTTTGTTCCTTGCCCATGTGTGAGGTTTCTCGTTATAGCTGCTGGATGGTCAATTTTTTTGTTGTTTTGGATATGCAGGTGTCACTCCTTGTGAAATAAGGGCTCATTCAATGTTGCATGCCTTAGGAATCAATTGATCGTATGTGATGATCCCTTGCACCTTGAGGTGGAATGCTAAGGCTCTGTTGAGGTTGGAAATGATTGTGCACACTTGTTGTTCCTCTGGCATGGCCCATTTTCTCCTATTGGCCTTGGATCACCATCGTTGTAAGAAGGAAGCAAATGATTCATTCTTTCCTTGTTTAAGAGTTGATAGTTCCTCGAGACTGACATCCATATTGATATTAAATGTGTAATTTTTAATGAGTTCATCCACAATCTCTTGGAACTTCTTGATGCCAGGAGGAAGGTGAGAGAACCACTCCATGGCATGGCCAACCAAACTTCTAGGAAATAGCTGCATCAGATAAGTATCGTCATAAGCGACTTCCATGCAATGATCATGAAATTCCTTGATGTGATCTTCAAGGTTACCCATCCCACTGTATTTATCAAATTTGGGGATCTCAAATCCCTTTGGGAATAGTTTCATCACAAGGCTCCTATCAAATGGATAAGGACACAAGTTGGTTGGTGTTTTTATGGTTCTCCCTGATTGAAGGTCAAGTACTTGTTGTGAGAGTAACTTGATCTTTGTTGCTACATCATTTTGCGGATCAGGGGGTGGGATGAAGGTGTTTTCTGATGGTTCACCCGTTGGAGGGATGGGTAGATTTATGTTGATGGATGGTATTTGTAGATTCTGTTGTGCCAAATATGCTTGCACTTGCTGTTGTATCAACAATGCTTGTTGTTGATCTTGTTGTTGTTGTGCTAATAGTGATTGTTGCTGTGCTTGTTGTTGTTCCAACAATGCTTGTTGTTGGGATGCTAATTGGGCTGCCTCTTTTTATTCCTGGTATTGTTTCAGTGCTTGTTGGTATGCTTGTTTTTGAGCTTCTTGTTGTTGTGTGAGGCATTGTGCTTGCGCTTGTGCTTGTGCTTGTGCCTGCACCTATTGAGCTTGGTACTGGGCTCGAGCTTGCGCTTGTGCCTATGCTTGAGCTTGAGATTGTGCCTAGGAAACTTGTTGTTGTTGTAATAGGGCTTGGGCTTGAGCAACCTTTTGCGCTTGCTGTGCTTGTTGCGCGACTAGAGTGGCTTGAGCTGCTTGGGTGGCTTGTGCTGCTTGAGCAACTTGTGCAGCTTGAGTGGCTTGCGTTGATTGTCAGTTTTGGATTTTTTGAAGTTCCTTTTGATAGGAATCTTGTTGATCATCTTGCAATGCAATGCTATATTGGCTTGATACATTTGTGTTTGGTGGTGGTGGTGGATTTGGTATAGTGTTTTTTGCTATGGTGAGAGATATCATCATATTGCTGATTGGGATTGTGGTGGTGGATGGTGTGATTGATACACTTGGTCCTTGGGAGACCATGTTTTGAGATACCTGGGGGATGGTTGATGATGTGATATTGGTGACTTGTGTTGTCGGGATGGTTGTCATTTGTTGTTGTGATGTTGATGATAAGATATTTTGATTAGGAATCAATGGGTTGATTTGATTTTGTTGATTGATATTTGGTAAAGGGGGAATCCCTAAACCAAGAGGTGATGTCGATATTGGTGGCAAGGGAGGAAGTGGTGGGAATGTGAGTGGCATACTGCCTTGGAGGAATGATGTAGATGTAGTGTCAAAGATGCCCCCTGGTCCAGATATGTCTCCTTCTCCTTGCGAGGTTATGGGGAGAGGTGTTTGGGGTGCTGCACGGAATGATGATGATAGGTCATTTGGATCATGAAAGGTGATAGGGACATATGGATTTGATGGATTTTGGGGGGTGGATTGTACCAATATGGTGTTTGCGTCCAACTCCTGATTGGTTACGAGAGGATGTGTTTGCAATGCATTGAGAAATGCACTTCCCTTGTTAACAATGGGTTGCTTTGGAGCAATAGATGATGTAATTTGCAGGATGTTTTGAGTGATGCTTTGGAATGGAGGTGTAGATGAAATAGGGATGGTGGATGAGATTGGGGGCATGACCCCAAAAGATGGTTCCACAATAGTGCTCACATCAAAATTGGAGGGGATTTTAGCCCCTTACTTTGCTAATTCGAGCATGTATAGTGAAGGATTGAGTCTCATCATGATGTTGATAATTTTATGATTCTCTAGATTTTGAACCATTTCGGTGATTTCCTCTTGTGACATTCCAAAGGGATTATTGGTAAGATCCTCCACATGACCTTCCTCTTGTTGATTTTGTGATGATGAAGGAAAGTTAGTTAGAGGGTTGCTCGATCCAACGAGATTTATTTTGGAATTTGTTTGGCTTAGGTCACTTGAAGTGGATGTTTCTTTGTTGGCTTCCATGTTCCTTTTGTGTTGAGATATAGTTTGCACCATAAAATAGGGATCAATCTTCAAGAATGTGGGAGATGAATCTCTAATTCTTTGGATTGATCTAACTCTAGGTACAAAAGAGAAAATTTAGGATGTTTTAAGGATCAAAAGTATGATGGCAAAAGATGGATGATATAGATGATTAGGACTCTTGAGAAATATTGAAGAATATGTTAAACTTTAGGACTTGGATTTGATGTTTGATGTTTGATTTGGGATTTAGATTTGATTGGATTTGGATTGGATTTGTGAACTCATAAACTCTAAGAGGTTAGATGTTGTCCTAGAGTAAATTTTTCCTCAATATGCTAATTTGATTAAGTGTGAGAAGAAGGATTCATATAAACACACCTAACCAAACAAGATGATTTTGATTTTGGATTATGAACTCCTTAACCCAAAAATGTTGGATGTTATCAAGGGATAAATTTGTCCACAAGGTTTGATAATTTGACTAAATATGTGGAGAAGGATGCATATACACATCTAATCAAATAAGATGATTTTGGATTTGTTTCAAATGATTGGACCAAAGTTTAATATGAAGGATTTTTCCAAGATTTTCAAAGAGTTGATGATGAGATGATTTTGGTTTGATGCTCAAAGGTGAATGAAGGTTTGATTTTGATCCTATGTTTACCTAAAAAGACACTTGCTTACTAGACCTCGGTTTTGAAGAACATGCTTTTCTTTAGACAAGGTGTGCAAATTCTTGAAAAAGATTTGGATTTTGTTGACAAAAGAACTCAAACAAATTTGGATTATTTCTTGAAGCTCTTCTATAAAAGTTAAAAAGAAATCTTTGTCTGAATTCGTATAGCATTGAGAGATGCTTTTGATGATCTTTTGGACTAAGAACTTTTACCTTTGGTTTCTTGATCTTGATCTTGTGTGAAATCATTTGGGACACATGTGTGGTATTCAATTTGTCTTTAGTCTTTGTTTAATGATTTCTTTTTACCACAAACACTTCTTGATTAGGTTTTAAAACTAGATGTCTAATGTTTTAATTTCTTCTCATCGCACAAAGTGTATCATGTAGAAATCGAGGAAATCAAAGCAAGAGCTACCTAATGTTTACTTTAGTAGGAGAAAATTGAGATAAAATTCAAGTGCCTAGAAACCTCTAAGGATATGAATCCCAAGGGAAAGCAAGGGCATGTGAATTTTTTCAAGGATATTTTCTTCTCTTAAAAGGTTTAAGATTTGATGCTCATGTTAAATGTTTGTTTTCCAATGTTTTCGATTAAGCAATATGTTTTGATTTCAAGAACATGTACAACCGTATGGATATTTGAGACAATATTTGTTGAGTCCCCACTTGGAAAAGTCCAGCTACACTTACTTTCAATAGATGGTTAGATGCTTGACCCCACAAGCTCCCCTCCATGGATCAACACTTCTTTTGGGGCAGCCAAGCATCAGTACCCATGAATCTCCCATGACATACATGTTCCATCTCTACTAAAAGCCGTAAAAGTGTGGGGCAGCTTCAGAACGACTGTTCTTGCACCAACAAATAGATAGGGATTTTGGCCTTTCTACACAAGGGTTTTAATTCAGACTTTCCATTCGTGGAGATTGACCCATGCGGCAAGAGACCATTACTTCCCTTCTCATCAGGACCAACCGTGTGATACTGGCCTTTGTTCTAGTACCCACTTTTATATCCCAAATGAAAATACACTTGGCTTTAGTGTGTTACCAGTTGGGTTGTTCCCTTGGGTGAGTACTTTTTCCCCAAGGCAGACCCACTAAGATAAACAAAAGCAAGCAAACATATTCGTAGTTTGATCAATCTTTGTTGAGAAACAAAGAGAGAACACACACAATATGTTCCACTCACACTCACAAGATGTGTTAAATTTTAATCCTAAAATGAAGTGTGGAGGTAATTACTTTACCAAACTTAAGACCACCAAAAAGCCTTTTGATTCTCAAGATCGCTGTGAGGCACGAGAGAAGTGCATACGTCTTTTCAATGGTATTACTTTGAGTAAGCAATTACAAAATAAAGTAGCACATGTTCTTTTTAAACTGATAAAGAAATAATGACTTCTTTTTAAGCACCAAAATGAAATGTGAAAATTTTCCTTGTTCAATTATTAATCCTTAAACCAAATCTAGTGAGTTTGTCCTAAAGTTCATTTTAAGCCCCTTTGTAACAAGAAATTGAAATGTTCTTTTTAGAGCCCAAAATAAATCTTAGTAGGTCCTAAGCATGAAAGATAACAAAATTTCTTAAGAGAAATTGTGAGTTCTCTAAGAGTGTTAAACAAACACTGAAGTGTTCAAAAACACTTGGTATCATAAGAAAGTGATATCATCATGCCTCTTTTCTTCTTCACCTTTGATCAAGCCAACCTACAAGAAAACTAGTCAGATTTGCAAAAATAGAGGCCAGGAGATCAAATAACAATCCAAATGATCAAAATTTGAAAAAAAGCACATGTCATAAAACTAAATTTCACTTTTTACTTCCCTTCAGTGGTGGAACCTGCATAGGCGGTACAGTTTAAAAACTCTAGCGGTGCTATAGAGCCCTGCTTACCAGTCAGCGTCACTCTACAGCATGGACAAAGATTGTGAAGGCGTCGCTCTTTTGATCAACAGTGGAGTTTGAAATTTGAAATTTCCAGCGTGCGAGAATAGACCCAGTGGTGTGGTTTGAGATTTTGAATTCTGGGCAGGAAACAAAGAGTGTCACTATTTGGAGTTTGCAGCGGTGCTATATGGCAATGCTGGGATGCCAACAGTTCTAAACTACGATGCTAGTATGCTAGCAATGGAGTTTCCTATTGACACACAAAAATAGAAAAAGCACAAAATTTTGATGAAAAAACGTGATTTAAAGTTCTGGTTTTCCCTCCTTCTAGTGCCAAATGTGTGAACCAAGATCCTAGTACTTGCAAAAAATAAAGAACACACACATTAGAGGATTGAAATGCAAGTTAGAATCTAAGTTCCCCATGAAATCCATTTACAAATCTTAAATTAGGAAATGAGATGAATAACACAATAAGAAAACAATAAAAAGAGATTGAATCTTAATTAAACAAGCAAACTCTTGATCCCATGGGGAATTGGTGCCAATTTGATGTGAAAATTGGCCCTTTCCCAAATCTTATGATGCAATGTTAATGAGTGATGAAGGTTGATCCACTTTGTTGAAGATTCACTTGAGCTCCATGATGAAAAATCTGCATAACCTACCTAAGACTTTGATAAGATTGATAAAAGTGATGAAGCTTGAAGATAAAATTGAGTATAGTAAACTTTCTCAAATTCTAGATGATGAAATGAGGAAAGAGACCTCCTATTTATAGAATGACAAGTTAGAGAAATTCCCAAAAAGAAGCAATGTGGGACTAACTTTCAACCAATGGCAAGTTACCACTTGTCAAGAGATGGATGGATGAAGGACGTGCACATTTTGATGAATGTGCCCATAAATACATAAATTTGAAATTTGAAAATGTTGAAATGACAAGGTGGATGAAGAGTCAAATAAAGTAATGACCACTTGGCTCAATGCAAAAGGACTTGTAAGATGAAATAAATGCCTTGTTGGAAGGACCAAGTCCACTTGGATTTGAATTCAAATTTGAGGGAATGTTGTCTATTATGCCATGTTGAGAGAAAATAGAGATTTGATAAATGAATTAAATCTATTTTCATGTGCAAGTGGCAAAAGCTAGAGGATGGGACATGAATTAGGATTAAATTAATCAAGTGTCAATTAATTTAATGAGGGATTTAGATGATGCGACAAATTTGACTTAGATTTATGGGTTAATTTAAATCAAATATGAGAGGAATGCGATTTTAGAGATAGTTAAATAAATATTTTGATTTATTTAGGTAAAGGGGATGATTGGTTAGCTTAAATTAAACAAGGTTTAATTTAATAGTTAGACTTTAGAGATTAATTAAATAAAATTGATTTATTTAATTAAATAAAGGGGCTAAGGTTAATTAGATTAGATTGATTGATTTAATTAACAAGAGAGAATGAATTAATTAGATAAATGATTTATTTAATTAAGAGAGGAAAATTGATGAATTTAATCAAATAAGGGTATTTGATTAAATGGTTAGACTGAGGGGTGATTAGGGATGAAAGGGTGTTAGTAGTCGGGATCAAGCGTGTAATGCCAATCAGTACATTTCATGTGTCTACAATGGGAAAATAAGGTGAATTGCCTATAAAAGAACCCCTCTAAACTCATTTTTACATCCATCAACTTAATTCACATATTCATCCACCAATCTTTCATCTCAAGTCAAGCAACTTAGGGTTTTATTATTGCAAGACATCAAGAAAGTTCCAAAAGACATTCAAGGCCTGAATCTTCCTCCATTGCTGCAGAAATCCAAGATCAATATCATGGAAAGGTAATCCATTCCATTATTGCATGTTTCATTCCATTCTTTCATCATTTTGTTTTAATTACCTAAAAGGGGTTTGACCAAGGCAAACCCCCATGCCCTAACATTCAACATCTCTTCTTCTTGTCTTGTGTGTTTACAGATTTAGGTCTTTTGGAAGCTTGGAAATAATTGAAGATCAAGTTTGCAAGGTTTATCAAGTATTTCTCTCATTCAACAAGTCAAAATATCAACAAAATCTCATTTTCAAAACCATAAATCAGAGTTTTGGAATTAGACACCTGTAGGGCATCAAAGTACAGATTGGAAGCTTTAGTATCCACCTTTGAAAATCCATAAATTCAAAAGTGGATTCATTCTCCATGGGTGGAAAATGACTCCCACCATAGGGTCAATTTTGAGTTTTTTGCATTTTTGAGTACCCTTTTGTCAGAAATGGGTTCCGGTATAGTTTGGCAGAACTAGGACTGATTCGCCCAGAATGGCGAATGAGTCCCTCTAGGCCTAAAAAATAACATCAAAAAAATTTGAAATGTAATTTCCAATCTTCATCAAGGTTCTAGGTGCACTCTTTTAGTCTGATTCATTTTTGTTGCATTTTTCCATTCATTTGTAGGTGATTTTGTATTACACAATGTGTTTTCAAATAAGTTGTTTTACCTTAGTTTCTTTTTATTAGTCAAGCAATTTCATTAGTTTCTTGCATTTAAACATCACATATAGGAATTTTGAATCCTTTTTCCATCCATATCACACTAATCTTTGAATGTGAACATAAGCATTTTTTGACCCATCTTTCTCCTTTTAGGTGAAAAACCCTAGAAGTGCTAGAAAGAAAGTAGGTCCCAAAAATATATGTTTCAACCCTCTATTCTCAACCCTCATATATCTATGTCCCTCCCTCCTCTTATCTCCTCTCTATTTCACTTCTCCCTCCATCTCTCTATCCATCCATCCCTCCCTCTCTACCCTAATCCCTAATCCCTCAACCCTAAACCCTTAACCCTTAAACCCTTAAAAACTCAACCCTAAACCCTAAACCCTAAACCCTCAACCCTTAAACCCTCTGCCCACCCTAAACCCAATACCCTCTACCCTAAACCCTAATCTCTCAACCCTTAAACCCTTAAATCCAAGAAAACTCTCTACCCTAATCCTTAAACCCTCAACCCTTAATCCCTCAACCCTTAAACCCTCAACCCTCTACCCTCAAACCTCAACCCTTAAACCCTAATCCCTCAATACCTATACCCTCTACCCTATACATTGGAACCTCAACCCTAATCTGTCAACCTTATACCCTCAATCCTCTACCTTCAACCTTAAACCCTATACATTAAACCCTCAACTCTCAATTCTCAACCCTCAACCCTTAATCCCTCAAACCTCAATCCTTAAACCCTAAAACCTCAACCCCTATACCCTCTACCCTTTACATTGGAACCTCAACCTAATATTTCAACCATATACCCTCAAACCTATACCCTAAACCCTCTACCCTCAACCCTAAACTATTTAACCCTAAACCCTTAAACCTTCTACCCTATACCCTCGACCCTAATTCCTCAACTCTCAACCCTTAAACCCTAATACCCTAGAAACCATCAACCCTATAGGTCCTCCACGCTAATCCATCAACCCTATACCCTCAACCCCTATGGATTTCTCTCTATCTATATATCTCACCTCTGCCTCCCTCCCTCTCTCCTACCCTCTCTAATTGTCTCTATCTACCCTCTCCCTCTTTCTATGTACCTTTCACTCAATCAATCCCTACCACCCTCTCTCTCTCCTTCTATCTATATATCTCTAGCTCCCTCTCCCTCTCTCCCACTCCCTCTCTCCCCCTCTCTCTCATGTCTCTCCCTCCCACCCCCTCTCTCTCTCTTAGGTCTCTCCCTCTAGAAACCTACCTAGGTAACTCTCTCTCTCCCCCTCTCTATCTATCCCTCCCACCCTACCTAGATAAGTCCCTCTCACTCCACCCCCTCTTTCTCTCCCTCTCTCAGGTCACTTCCTCCCACACCCTCTCCTCTCCCAAGTCTCTCACTCACACTCCCTTTCTCTCCCTCTCCTCTCTCTCGCACTCCCTCTCACTACCTATCTCTCAAGTATCTCCTTTCACACCCTACCTACATAACTCTCTCTTTCTCTTCGTCTCTCTCCCCCCCTCTCTCTCCCACCCCCCTCTCTCTCCTCCCTCCTCCCTCCCTCCCACCCTACCTATCTAAGTCCCTCACTCCAACCCCTTCTCTCCCACTCCCTCTTAAACTCTCACTTCCACCCCCCCTCTCTCTCTCCCTCTCCACCTCCCACCCTACCTAGACAAATATCTCTCTCTCTCTCTCTTAAAATTCTCCCTCCCTCTAAAGACATACATAAATACATACATACTTATATACATACAAGCATAATACATATGAACATACAATCCTACATACATACAAGCATATATGTACATGTGTAGATACAATATTACATACATATAGGCATACATATAATATACATGCATTGATACATACATGCATACATATAGGCATACATACATACATACAAGCATGCATACATACATACATACAAGCATACATGTACATACAAACATAAAAATATATAAACATACATTCAATAGAGTAGCATTTAACATAAAGAATAACATAATGTGAGTGTGTTATATTGCGCTCGCGTTATGTATTTCTAGACATGTTCCCCACAAATGCAAAAAATGATGTCAAAACTAAGATATAACACGCTTGCGTTATAATGTGTGCATGTTATAATGCACATGCATTATAATGTGTGTGTGTTATATCTTTCTTTGGGAATCCCCAAGCCTTGGGCTTGGTATTTGCCTTGGAATACCAACCCAAAGGCTTGGAGGGAATTCCCAACGACTAAAGATGTGTTTTTGCAAATTCTACAATATTTCACATAATTGGGTTCATGCTCACTGTCAAGATTGCACGTGGTTCAATGTTGAACAAATCAAACACTTGGTAATGCTAGGTTCTCTCTTAGCTATCCAACGATGTAATTTTTTTCACTTTCTGAGAATGTTAAACCTTTCATCCATAATTTCTTTTGTTTGTGTGTCTTTTTTTGGCAAAAAGCAGTGTTTGGTGTTTTTTTCATTATAAATTAACCGTTCATCAAAACTTCAAATAAATTACATTTTTAAAAACTAGAATCCATTCTATAAATTAAAAAAAAAATTCAATTAGTTTCCAAAATTTGTAGGGGTAACACGGCCAAAATTATGTTTTTCAAGAAGTGTTCACTTAGAAAATTAGTAAAAAATCAAATATTCATTAAAAAATTATCAGAAAAATCATGCATCAACTACATAAATAAATTGGGTGATCCCATAATAGTGGTTTACAATTTTTGGCCAAACTGGACACTGAAATTATTATTTTTAACTAAATCTTCACATTCGGGCACCTATAGTGGCTAAACTGTGAGGAATTTGAAGATGGTGCAAACTAGAGTCTCATAAATTTTGTCTGAGATTCTAAAAATATTTTTTCAAAATTTTTGGAATCAAATTGCACTTATTTTTCCATCTCCCACTAAAATAGATTTTTTTTCGAAAACAACATTTTTAAAAAGTGACGACAATCAGTATAACGCATAACTTTTTTCCATGAAGGATAAAATTCTAATTCTTTCAAATTTAGATTTGTAACTCTGATATCTAGTGCTTCCACTTGGTTAGATAGTTTTTTATTGAATATTTTTTCCTTAATCAAGTTTCAAAGTCAAACAAATTACAATTCATAATATCATGACTCAGATAACGCGTAATTTTTTATATATGTCAAAATTTAATTTAATTTTTTTTGTTGGATCAAGGACTTCAATATATGGTGCTCTCATATTTTTTAATTTTTTTTTTTGATAATCTTCTATTTTTCCACATTTGAAGAACAAAGAAATTCATTTTTGATGAAAAACCTATGTTTAATAAAACTTAAAAAACAAATACATAACAAAACCAAAACATATTAAAATTATATTCATTGGATAGCTTGTTCTGAGGAATACCATAATCATTTGAAATAAATTTTAAATGAATTCATTTGATCCCCAAAATCTAAATCAAAAGTGATTTTTTATCAGCATTTTGATAGGTGTAAAGGAGACACATTTATAGGTATGGTTTAAAACTAGCAAGGTTCTATCCAAGGGGGTTTGATCTAAGGTGATTTGATCAAACCCTCTTCAATTGGAATCCTTAAAATGGAAATTTTTAAGGCTTAAATCATTATATTTTCTAAAAATATGTGATTTCAGCTAAAATTCGTTCCTCTCAGGAATTGTAAACCATTATTATGACAGCCTTCTCAACGTAGAGATTTTAAAAATACTAAAAAAAAGTTCACTGTGCTAGGGACGTACAAGAGTTGCTATATTATGTTTTTTCTGAAAAAAAAACACCAATTTCTATACGTTCCTATTTTGAACCCTTAATCTCAACCATTTTCAAAATAAATTAGTAGTTTAGAAAGTAGACTCGGAGCACTTTGATCCTTGTTTTAGTTCCATCTACAATACCTTTCTTGAAACCTTGCTAAAGTAAGTACTTATCCAATTGAGCATGTCTCTCATTGCAAGAGTAGAACTAATATTCACCATATTATCAAAGTTGATGTGTCCCATCCTCTTGTACCACAACCAACTCTCTATAGACTGAGTTAATAAATAGGTTCTTCCATTTGCTTCCTTTAGATGATAGAAATTTCCATATGTATTAGTTCCTTTTGCAACTAATCTTCCAGATATTGCCTTCCTGATCTCACAACCTTTGGCATGAAATGTAAGATTGAATCCTTTGTTGCACATCTAATTGACACTAAGGAGATTATGCTTCAACCATTTGACATAGAGGACATCCTCAGTCTTGCTCTTTCCATCAATAGTTAAAGCACCCTTTCCACAAATTTGTATTGACTCATCACCACCAAACTTGATGGCTCCAACATTCCATTTTTGAAGGCTAATGAACTTCACCTTGTCACCAGTCATGTGGTTAGAGCAACCACTATCAATCACCCAAGCATTTTCTTCTTCTTTTGTATAAAGGGCAATCCATACAACCATGGATTTTCCATTATCTTTATTAGTCTGCAAGGTACTAGACCTCTTCCATTCTCCAATATTACTCTTTTTATCACAAAATTTCAAGGCCATGAAAAGTGTTTCATCATTTGAATCATTATTCTCATCTTTTGAAAAAAAATGTTCTCTTTGGAATAGAGGTTACTTTTGAAATTTTCTCTTTTGTTATGATCCATTGATTCTTTATAAGGACATGTTTAGAGGAAAAATGACCAACTCAAGTCCACAATTGAAACATTTGAAAGGTAACTTACCTTTGTATCTACCGGTCCCTTTCTTCAATCTTCTCACAAAGTTTGCTTCTAACTCATCAAAGTCACCATCTTGATCAACAATGTCTTTTTCTGTCTTCTTACTAACTTTGAATGCCGCTTCCTTTTTTGAAGCATTTTGTCAATTTTCTCATTTCAAAGGCTATGAGAGCACCAAAAATTTCATCTACTGAATATTTATCCAAGTCCTTAGATTCTTCAATAGCAGATACCTTATGACTATAAGATTTAGGGAGAGATCTCAAAACCTTCTTCATAATCTCATCTTCTTTCACTTCTCCACCAAGAGTCATCCACCCATAGCATATAACTAGCAATATCTTCATCCTCTATCATCCTCAGGGTCTCAAATTTTCTCTTGAAGATTTGTATCTTAGCTTGCTTTACTTTATTGTCTCCTTCATAAATGGTGCTCAACTTTTCCCATACATCCAAGTAGCAGAACTACAATTCATCGCCTTCAAAAGTTTTGAATCGGCTAACCCACACAAGATAGCATTATTTGCATTGGCATTGTTCTTATACAACCTAATCTCAGCTGGATTTTTTAGAGGAGCAGAAGGAGCAATGTAACCATCCTGGAAAAATTTCCAAACACCAAAACCAAGAGAGTTTAGATGGCCTTCCATTCTTACTTTCCAAAAGGTGTAGTTTGTCCCATCAAAACTAGGACCCTTGTAAGATCCATCATGTGCCATGCTGGACCTTTCCTCAAGTGGTTAAGCTTCTTCAAAGGAACTTTGATTTGATACCAATTATTGAATATACCCAGATACTGAGGGGGGGGTGAATCAATATCTAGAAAAACTTAACCCCTTTAGATCTTGAACCCTTCAACAATACTTAAATTTAAACCTTTAATAGAATCAACAACTTATAAGCAGATTAGTAATACTTAATCAAGTTAGAAGCGATGAAAGATAAGACAATGAACAAACATGCACAAGATAACACTAGATTTACGTGGAAATCCTGAGGGAAAAACCAGGATGAGAATTAACTCACAATATATGAAGTGAAACATAGAAAAAGGGATACTAGGCCCTTAATACAAAAAACCTAGGATTCAATGGTGCCTTTTTCCAAATTTCATTGAGATGTAGATACAAGGTGAAAATATTAACTTTCAACCCTAATGGTTTTTACTTTTTGCACATACACAAAGAGGGGAAAATGGTTTTATTTGTTTGTATAGGGGTTTGCCTTGGTCAAACCCCAAGTTTGGTAATTAAACCTTCATAAACAAATAATGACAATGGAAGGAAATGATGAATGGAACAATAATTTCTTACAACTCACCAAATATTTAATGGCTATCCTTAGAGGATAGAAGTCAGACACATCACTCTAAGGACTGATGTTGCTTTGGTTCATTGATTGGACAATTGAAAATGCTTGGATGCTTTAGGATAAATAATGCATATTAGCCTTCACAAGATGACACAAACACATATAAACTTGAACATGATGATAGGATCTTGAATGTTGCAACAAATGACTAAAAAACCTGCTCTTCAATGCTCTCGACAAAGATATTTGCTCAATATTTTCTCCTTCAAAAGTATTAGATCTCAAATGATAAAATAACTATGTATTTATGGGTGTTTATCTAATTTATTGAAAATTAGATTCCAAAAGCCGTCAATTCCATATGAAATTTGAATAATTAAAATACCACCAAAAACATATTTAAAAATAGGTCATGGCACTTAAGGAGGATTCATTCGCCCTTGGGGGAATGGGTCTCGTCCCATAAGTCCAGGACACATTCTCAAATGTGATTAAAATATAAATTGTATCAATTAATTATAGGTTCCCCTTTTGAAAAACATGAAAAATAAGGCTTTGGAATGCATAATTTGGTCAATTAAAGGCTTAATTAAGTCCAATTAATTAAGGGACCCAAACATAGTGTGAAATTGTAAAGGTATACAATTTTCTACACTACATGAAGCTCACTACTTACAAAGAAATTACAATAAGCCACATTGCCTCAAGTCTTGCAAGCCAAGCCACACATCCTTAGGGAAAGATACAAAGGAATTGTAGAGTGAGGAGCACATCCCTAGGGAAAGATACAAGGACCTAATGAGACACACTATCTCAGGTGATGATACATAAAGATTTAGAATATTACAACATATGTCAACAATACACTTTGCTGACTGAGGTGTTCAAGTGTATTTGATCTATTTTTCACACCCTTTCACAATATATCTACATTTTTCCACACACTCACTTTCTCATCCATCTTGCAAATGATTTTTTCTTTCATTTATATCCTTTTCAAGATCTTTAAACATCAATTAGGTCAGCCATAACAAGAGATAAACAATAATTCAACAAGTTAGCCACAAAACATAGATGCGATGCAAAGTGGTCCTATCCATGAGATAGAGAGGACCAAAAATAACTCATTACATCTTCCAATGTGATCTCAAACACCACACACATTGGCGGATAACATCCCAAGTTGACATCAAAGAAACATGTAGAAGAAATGTGTAGTACATTGCCAGTCGGCCCCAAAACACAACTTCCAATTGAATTTACATAATGCAGTTCACAACAAGATAGGTCAAGACCCAAACACAACTTAACATAACCTCAAAAGTTGGAATAAACCCTTAAGAAAATAGTGCAAACAAGAGAACAAGAAATGTTGGCTAGATATTCATAAATTACCAGAAATCCAACACAAACAATATGTGGTACCAAAAAGATTAATCCTTGATGTACGAACCAAAAATAGACATTCCATGAACATTCTTCATCTAGAATCACATAATACTCAATTAAGAGATAAAACATTATCAGACCATCTTGCAGAACACTTCATTTAATGAAAACTGAATTGAGACACTGCACAAGAATTGAGAGCATGGTCACCAAGCCACAGGAGCAGAACATCAATGTGGAGTAGTTTTCAAACCAGTCTAGACAAGCAAAAAAACTATCAATTCACTACAATTACTAGAAAATTCTTCGACAACATAGACAACCTAAAAATATAGGAGTGCAACATCCACAAAGCACAAACACTCAATCCTCAACTAAAAGACCATATCTTCAATAGTAGAGGAAGGAAGAGCATTCTCCCAAGTAGTCTTCAAAAGCAACTTCCTACAATAGAAAACTTTACTAACAACCAGAGGCTAGATCCTTCTTGTAGCAACATGTACTTCCTTAGGAACAATAGGAGAGAGCATACATCATACTAGAGACCATCAACAACATCTCCCAACACTAGCATTACTTATAATCCTCATCTTAATGCTTCTAATCCTCATCTTAATATATTAAATCATGATATGTCCTTTGCTGATAGCAACCATAGTACTTAATACAACTTTAATTGTCATTAAGCAAGGCATGCCATCCAATCATCAACAAAATTATTGTTAGCACAACATCATATATCAATGAAACAAAATGCCAAACATATGTGCAACAAAATCCCAAACAAGGTATTGACATCAATGACAACCAATGCCAACATCTACAAAATTACAGGGGGTTTTAAAACTCCCAAATAACATGAGGTTGTGTCCAACAATAAGAATTATGTAGAAGAAATAGGGTATAGAGAATGATGAAGTTCCATTGGTGGGAGAAATAATGCTAAGATGAGGCAATTTGAGTATATTTCATGTAGTTAATGGTATGCCTTACATTACCTTGCAATGCATTTGGCACTTGTAGCTACTATTACATATTAAAAAAATCATCATACACATAGATAGTTGTAGCATGTGATTATTAAATTGCATTTACATGTATGTTTTTTAGGAAATGTGATGTCATCAATAAAATCATGAAAATGTTAAATTGTAATAAAAATATATATTTTTGATAGGTCAAAATAACCACCATGTCATTGCAAGGTCCTGATGTGGCACCAATTTCTTTGTAAACACTAGTAAAGTTAGGAAGTACTTGTTGCTAGCTCTTAAAACCATTGCTTCACTTCCTAGAGCCTAATCTCACTCACAAGGATAAGATTTTCATCAAGTGAATAAAATTGGTTAATCAATAGAACAATAGAAGGTTTAAGGTCAACTCTACAAGAGTGTTTTTTCTCTCCTACACATTGAGCTCAAGTTAAACTTAGGAGGGTATTCCTAGAGGTTGGAGTATAAAACAAAGAAATGAAATTGGTGGTTGAACCCAAACTATTGATTCAACCCAAAAAATTGTCACTACTAGGATGAGAGAAACTAACTACCTTATTGCCTTTATATATATGATTCAACACCATTGAAGTGAGTATAATGTGGGGTCAAGATACATGACCTATAGAAATTGATAAATACTACTCCAATTGTATATTGTGGTATCATGAATTGCACAAACTAAAACTAAAACTAAAAAGAGGGATTTATAAATTTATTTTAATTTTGTGTGACTAGAGAAAGTACACAAGAGATCAGTGCCAATACATAGTCATATTTGATAAGGAGAGCTAGCAAGAGAAAATAATAAAACTAACTTGAACTAACAACTAAATGGTATCAAAATATATTATTTCCATTTATATATTCTTAGTTATTCATTAATGAGTTGAAAAAGTTCATGTGCAAACACAAGATGATCTATCACAAAATGTTGTAATAGTTTTAGAATCTTATCATATTCATCAAATAGTTCTTACATTCACAACATAAATGTGTTGAAGAGAACATTCCAAAATTGATATGTTTTCTAATTTTCCCATACATCAATAGAGATACAAAAACAATCAATAAGTTTGCAATAACATTTTAATGGTTTGACATTATCTTTCCCTCCATACAACTACTTTGAAAATATTTTTCTATGTATATTTTTCCTTTTGGATTCCTTTGCTATTCATGTTCCCTAGCACTATTCAATCATCAAAATGAGAACCAAAATTCAAAAATAATGTGCCATTGAGTGAAACCCTAGGTTGTAATATTATAGTCATCATCAAATTCATAGTGAAGGATGAATCCTACTCAAAATATGCATCTCAAATCAAATGACTATTTGAGCATTGATTTTGGTTAGTTGAGCAAACTTTAACATTAATGGCAATAGTTGGTAACAAACCCTAGACATTTAACCTTGGCACCCAAACACATTCCAAAAGAATGCACCCTAGGCTCCATCAGGTATTCACAACCTTTAAAATAATTTTATTATGCTTTACCAAACCTTTGGATGATCAAGCATTAATATTCTTGAAACTCCAATAAAAACTGAGCCTTTAAAAAATTATCTCTTGTTGAGCCATCAAACCATTAGGCCAAACCATACCATCATGCCTACTAGAGAGGAGCATAAAATCCTTTGAAGTCCCTACAAAAACAATTTTTTGGACATCAAGCCATCAACCTACCTTTGATTTGCATACTTATCAGACCAAGGATGTGGGCATGTACAACTCTAATATCTTGATAAAGCACCTTATCATTAGACATTAGGCCTCCATCAAACAACCTATCAATGGAATGAGGGGATGTGACACTCCATCAATTTCGAAGTATGATGATGTTAGTATAGGAAAGGTAGACCCTTAGGGTATTAGGAATAGAGGGAAAAGGATGAATGGATGTGAGACCATGGAAGTTTGAAAGAACTAGAGAAATTATTGAATGGAATAGGGGAAGTGTCATGATATCAAACTTTCAAGAAATGTAAGACTGGGATGACGAGTCCAATAAGGACAATGCCAATGGTATGAGAAACTTTGAAATCCTAAAATAAGACTTGGAGGAAAATACTTGCTAGGGATGAAGGGATGTTGTCATTTTGAGGGAAGCATGAATGAGATGCCAAGTTTGACGAGGATGGAGGGATCCAAAAATCCAAAAGGACGATAAATACTTGGGCAATATTTAGAAGTCTTTGATGGAGTTTCAAACTATTAGGGGTCAATGGAAGGAAGTGATCAAATAGGGAACAACCAAAAGTCCAACCTCAATGAGATATATAGAGCAATGAGTGGAGTATTAAAATGTTAGAGGGTAGGAGAAAATTATACAATATGCCAAGGATTTGGGTGTCAGGGAATTTGGGAGACAGGGACCAAAGGATGGATGGAGGAGGAAGCCTAAAAGTTTGACAAACACAAAGGAATAATGTTTTTTTAATAGACTTTTGGACTTTGGGGATCAAGCATGCCTAAAAGTGGTATAAGTGTAAGGGAAACCCCAATAGTCCAAAAGTTGGACAACTCAATAGTTAGTCACTTTCACAAGGATTTTAGGCAGTGCTTCAGGGTCAATAGGAAATGCATGCAAGGATGGATACCCCTAAAACTCTGACAAGGTGACAAACAATACTTAGCCAATTTTTTGGAAGGACTAGAGAAAGGAGTTGGGATTGGTAAGGAAGGTATACTAGCATGAACAACCTTAAAAATTCAAAAAGTGACAAACACATATAAACCAAAGAAAACTGTAGTGTTACCCATATTTTAAAACTTCTATGGATTTGGGACACTAATTGAAATCTAGGGGACCCAATTAAGATATCTCATATTAGTTATCAACAATGGATCAAATATTAATAAGACACACAAAAAAAAAAGACTCAAGCAAAAATTTACATTACAAATTTGAGTCCTAACACCACCATTGCAACTTCTACCATAATCATAGTTAAGAAAAAACACTTATTTTTAATTAAGAGTTATTTGTGTTAGTTATCCCTACATGATAAACCTTGGTTATATGATCATATTAAACATTCTTCCCATAAAATATAATTGATTTTTTTGAAAGACTATAATATATGAAAGTGTGTATATATATATAGCTGGTGTTTACTGTCAAATTTAGACCCTTTGTGGTATAATATTTTTTAAGTTCTTTTAATCCATCTATTTAAGAAAAACGCCATTTCTCTGTGGGAAATAAAACTTTGGAACCCAAGTGTGCCTCCCTTATCACATTACACCACAATCCGTTGAATGAAATAAATCTAAGGAAATTATCTTATTCATAAATCAAAATGGGCCATAGATTTTTACAAAGGGGATTCACAGATTATTACAACTATATTTTCTTGCAATCTCTGTTTGAATGAATTTGTGTAATACTTTCTACACATCGCTCTCCGATCAATTGAATACATTTAGCTTAGTATGCTGTGCTACCATCATTTGCCGGTGGCCAGGAAACTATATCTTTTGCAGGTGATCACAACCCACTTCCTTCAAAGCAATCAAATGTGGTGGCACTGCTTTAGCAGTCTTAAGAGGGCTGTTATTGATAAATGCATGACCAACACCTGGACTTGGACCAGAAGGAAGTTTATTCTTCAATGTAAGACTTGTTGATCCCCCATCAACTTTTACAGGGCTGGCATTGATATATGCATGACCAACACCTGGACTCGGACCAGAAGGAAGCTTATTCTTCAGTATAAGTTTTGTTGATCGTCCATTAACTTTTACAGGGCTGGCGTTGATATATGCATGACCAACGCCTGGACTTGGACCAGAAGGAAGCTTATTCTTCAATATAAGCCTTGTTGATTCTCCATTAGCTTTTATTGGGCTGGTATTGATAAATGCGTGACCAACACCTGGACTCGGACCAGAAGGAAGCTTATTCTTCAATATAAGTCTTGTTGATCCTCCGTTAGCTTTTACAGGGCTGGCATTGATATATGCATGACCAACACCTGGAATCGGACCACCAGAAAGCTTATTCTTGAATATAAGCCTCGCTGATCCCCCATCAACTTTTACAGGGCTGGCATTGACATAGGCATGACCAACACCTGGACTCGGACCAGAAGGAAGCTTATTCTTCAATATAGGTCTTGATGATCCTCCATTAACTTTTACAGGGCTGGCATTGATATATGCATGACCAACACCTGGACTCGGACCACCAGAAAGCTTATTCTTCAATATAAGCCTCGCTGATCCCCCATCAACTTTTACAGGGCTGGCGTTGATATAGGCATGACCAACACCTGGACTTGGACCAGAAGGAAGCTTATTCTTCAGTATAGACCTCGATGATCCCCCATTAGTTTTTACAGGGCTGGTGTTGATATATGCATGACCAACACCTGGACTTGGGCCAGAAGGAAGCTTATTCTTCAATCCCCCGTTAGTTTTTACAGGGCTGGTGTTGATATATGCATGACCAACACCAGGACTTGGCCCTGATGGCAATTTATTCTTCCATATACTATTTTTCTTATGAGTAGCTCTGACTTGCAGGTGACCCACTGCAGGGCTGTGCTTCGATCTGGATAGGCATTGGTAAGCCTCTAAATTCAACTTTGACGCAGAATGACCAACACCAATCTTTTCTTGAAGCCCACTGGAATAGCTTTTCTCCATGGATTTTGAGTTGAGGATTCTCCCTGCATCGGCGCTTTGAATACTGAATGCTATGAATGTGAGGGAAATGAGCAGCAGCAGCAAGGCCATCTTCTTCATGATTTCAAAAGAATTGTACCCCATTATAACACAGCTGGTGATCAGCTGTATGATTATGAATATATCGATCCCTTCAACAGGAGCCTCAAATATAAACTAAACGTAACACTTAATTGAGCTCCAAGGTTGGATATAAACAATGAATATACATAGATAAATATAGAGAGAGACTCTGAAAAAGTTATGGTTTTGGATTTTTCGGTATGCGAATATTACCAGTGTGAAATGACATGTCGTGGTTGACTATAAATTGCGTTGAAGAGATCAACCCTAATTTTATGGGCATTCAAATGCAGACAGCGTGCGCAGTGATTTCACAATGTTGAATTGTCTGCTATTCACACAATTCAAACACGACCAGTTCTTTCCAATATTTGTGCTTTGTAAGCGTTGATAAACTTCCACCGTTCCCAACATTCAAGGTCAATACAGAGATAGGTCATCGGTTTCGCTGTTTTAAATTCCCACCGTATTTCCCGCAAACAGTCGTTTCAAACAAGTCTATCTGTTGGGTTTGTAAAAGTATAGAATGTCTGTTATTTTATATTTCTAAGATTAGAAATTCTTGGTTGGCTCAAGAAAAGTTAATAAAAGTGTCTGCCTTAAAAATATTCAGTCGGTTGATTTTGAATAGAGAAAAGCTGAGTCGAGAGTTGGGATTTGGGACTTTGACATTCATTTCTCTGTACAAATGACGTACATGTTTGACTTTGTTAAGAGTTGCGACTTGGGTGTTCTACGTTGGGACAGATGATGGTTGTCTGCAGTTTTTTCATAAAGTGGGAGAAGTTGGTGATCTAGTGGCAACGTGTATTTTGGTCACCTCCCTTGCTTTTCTCTATTCAACATCACGAGATAATTCGTTTACCGACCGCAAGCATTATCGTTAGCTTGATTTGGAAGCTAACTTTCTTTTTCAAACTTCAAAACCTGAATTGGGCGCGCTGTGTAAGTCGAAGGGGACCAACTTTTAAGGTGAATAAGGCTCCTAACATGCCCCTTCCCCTTCCAAAAGTCTTGTTGTCAAGGCTCTACCTATGGAATTTGATGTTGAAGCTAGTGGAGGGGCTTTCAAGTTGTGTTTTCAGTTGCAATTCTCTAAAACTAGGCTGAAACTTCTATAATGGTGTAGTTATAGAGTTGGTATATTCTTTCGTTTAAAATATTTTATAGTCAAATTTGGAAAACATTCGTGGATAAGAATATTTTTTAAACATGAAATTGTACCGTAGAAAAATGGCCCCTTGTCATTTTCATGGTTTTTTAGGCCTTTCTTCACCATGCTTGGTCCATTTTGCTTTGATTTAATGTTACAATGTGGCTTGAACACTCACATTAGGTCCTTAAAATTCAAAATATGGTATCTTGTGAAGGTGTTGTGAAGTGTTGTAAAACATTTCTACACTTTTCTAGACTCTATTTATTACAATTCACCTAAAAATCACCTTTTCATCACTTATCAAGTGCTATTTTGAAGTGTTGTAAAGTCTTGTAACAAGATTTCACGCTTTTCTAGGCTTAATTTCACTATTTACACCTTTCTTATGCTTTATTTGACCCTTTTATGCTCTTATAAGACTTAATTAAGTGACATGTTTTTGAATGTAAACATTAAATGCAAGATAATTCTTGACACCCACTTTCAAGTCCAAGGTGGGACCCATTCGCCATGGGTGGAAAATGAGTCCCTCTTGGCTCAAAATTCAAAATATTTCAAATTTTCTTTCGGGTTTTTATTTAAAATCACCTTATGTTGGCCTGTGATGAGGTATCTTTAGGTTACTAAGGCCCAAGTGTGTATAAATAAGTGTTTTTCTTCTCATTTTAACTCCCATTCATCAAGTTCACTTATTCACACATTCATTCAAGCATTCAACCACTTTGCATCATTGAATCAAGCATTAATCAAGTATTTTGGAGCAACCATTGTTATATCTTCAGATTTCTTCAATAAGGGTTTGACTTGTGTATGTAGATTTGACAAGCTATTAGGTGTTGAAAAGTGGACAAGAAGTCAACAAAGTGTTTCAAGTCAACTACAACCTATTTCAAGCTTGGAGAAGACATTTTGTCTGTTTTATGCAGAATTAACTCCGTCAACCCGACAAACAGACAACCTCAGATTTGGTGCTACAGGATTGGTTCCTGATTTCTCAGAATTTTGGGAGAGGAATGATTCACCATCAGTGGCGAATGAGTCCCACCTTAAGGCTGGAAACCTAGATTTTGTCAGATTCCAGATCCCGACACTCAGAAACTAGCTTTCAACAATTTTCATTAGAAGCAGGACTGATTCGCCTTCAGTGGCAAATGAGTCCCACTGGTGATTTTTAGTGATCTTTGTCAGCATTCAAAATATTCCATAATCTTCATCAGACCTCCAAGTGCACTCTGATTCATCCTTCTTTTTTGTTTTGCATTTGTTCATACTTTAGTTCATGTCTGCATATCACATTATGTTTTCCAACATTGCATAATTCTTAGGTTTTGCATTCATAATCAGTCAAATAGTTCATTTAACTGCACTTAATTAGATCATTCTATTTAATCTAAATAACATCATACATTGTATAATTTGAGTGAACCACCTAGAATTTTAAGTGGGGTTTATCTCTCTCCTTTTAGATGAAACATACCTAAGAGTGCAAGAGTGGCCTATAACCCCTACCCAAAAATCTACGGTTCATTTTGGTAAACCTGCATATTGAGCACTTTATATTTCTGATTTCCATTGCATCTTGCATCTTAGACTTCATTTGCATCAACATTCAAGGGTTTATACACTTGCATTAGTGAAAGAATCATTTAGACTTCATTTTTGCATACCATATCATTGAAAAAACTAAAAAATTGCATCTGCATCCTTCATTGGCATTTGAAAAGCATTTAAATCACTTTACATTTTATGAAAAACTCAAAAAAAAAAATCATAGTTGGACTCATATGCCACCCTAGGTGAATCAGTCCACCTACATTTCTATTTTTTGTAATTGCTTTCTGTTTTACTTTCCAGATTCTCTATCTACTATTTCTTGCATTTTAGTTTAATTGCATTCAGTATCATCATGGCATTTTCTTTTCATAAGTTTTGGAATTCATTGAAATCCTTAGTAGACATGCCCAATTGTGCCTTTGGCTATGATCCTAATGACCTTGAGTTTCCTCATGCTCCTTCAACTCCTCATGATTGTCTTCCTCATGATTTTGACATCATTGGAGAAGACGATGATAACATGAACAAGTTCTTCAATGAATGTCTTGATAACCTTGAAGCCAATGCAACCTTTTACCCATCCATGAACCCACCAAATCTTCCTAGTGTCGCACCTCCTGATCACTTTGAATACCTCCATCCTGAAACTCAAGTGGGACCTAAGATCCCTCCATCAAGTGGACCTAGTCCCTCTCAACAAAAACACCCTCACCCATTTTATGATCACAAAGTCACAAACACTCCCATCAACCTTGAACAAACATATGGAAAATGATTTACTATCCTAAGTAAACAAGGTTGTGACACAACACATGAGCATGACATTCATCAACTTCTAGAATAAAAACCAACAAAAGAAAACACAACAGGAATAGGATATCAAGATCCTCCTCATGTTGACAATCCTCCTTTTGAGTATTGGAGACTTCGAGATGATGGTACCGTGATCTTTGATTCTCCTCCTGACTTGAACAATCTCCTTCCACATGAACAACCATTACTTGATTCTCATGACAAGGATGCTAGGATCCCCATGGGTCCTCTTCCTCCTTCCATTCATGAAAAAGGAGAATCTAGCAAACGAAAATAACCTTACAAATTGAAAAAACTCAAGTTTCCTACTCATCCTCCACCTGAATGTGAAAGGAGACTTCAACTACTTTTAAATAAAGGCCTTATACTCTTACCACTTATGAATAGGTTGGTCATCTTTCCTAAAGATTCTAACATACCATATTGCAAATATCATCGTGTTCTTGGACATTGAACTGAAGAATGTCGAACATTGAATGACATATTGAACAAGTATCACTTCACTGATACTGGCTGCTTTCCCATCATCCCTTAAAACAAAATCCTTTTATCATGCCATAGTTGTAGAATTTCCTATTCTCACTATTGCATGATCCCTTCTTATCACCCACCTCAGCTCACTCTTGCCTTACACTTTGTGGGGGGCAAGAAGTTGTTAGCCTTATCGTAGTACTGCATTTTGTTCTTGTCTCTTAACTACATTATTTCCCTTCTTCTTTAGATTGAGAAGCCAATAACTTCATTAATGGTTGACTTGCATCCGCCTTAATAGCCTTTTATATTCATTTTCTTTTATGTGCATATCGTGTTCCCCTGTATTGTGTGTTTTATGTTCTCTCTCTTTATACACTTCTTCTATTCGTATCTCTATTCTTCTATATGTCATGCATTTCCTTTTTCGATTTTGTTATGTGTTTTCCTTTTGGGGATGACACAAAGTGTAGAGACGCCCTATGTATCTTCCATGTTGACCCAAAAGGTCCTTTCTTTTTCATTTTTGTGTTTTCCTTTTGGGGATGATGCAAAGCGTTGAGACACCCTATGTCTCTTCCATGTTGACCCAAAAGGTCCCTTTTCCTTTTCCTTTTTTTAAATCTTTTCTTGTGTTTTTCCTTTTGGGGATGACACAATGCATCAAGACCGAAATGCCTCCTTCATGTTGACCCAAAAGTTTTTTCTTTCACCTTTTCATTTTCTTTTTGCTTGTGTTTTCCTTTTGGGGATGATGCAAAGCGTTGAGACTGCTATGTCTCTTCCATGTTGACCCAAAATGGACTTTTATTTTCCATTTTTTTTTTGCTCTCTTTGTGTCATTCTTCCAATTCTATGTGCTTTGGGGAATGATGATAGTTCTAAGCTCTTTAATCAAAACATTGCAGCAACAAACATACTAAACCCAAATCCATAGATCCCTTATGTGTTTGGCGTGTTATTTTCTAGGGGGCAACTCCCTTTCTTTTGTTTTCTTTTTCATTTACATGAAGCAACCTAACTTAGAAACATATGACTTGGCATAGGGGCTTTCCAAGTTGGCTCTCATGTCTTGTTTTTCACTTTGCATTTTCTTTCCTTCTCTACTTTAAATTAATTTCTCACATAACGGTGTGTAGCAATTCCTTTAAAGTGGGGGGCATACATTACCATCATTTCATTTGTATTTTTGGTTCTTAGTGTAGCCTTGTCATTTCATACAATGCGTTCGTCAATTTGTGGATGACATTGGGTTTGATGTCCTTCATAAGTGTAATCTATCTTAGCATATTACATTCCTCTTAGTGGCCTAATGCAACACACTGCATCCCCTAAGTTGTGAATATTTTATTCTTTGATTGGTCCTCTCTTGGAGACATTAGACACAATGTTCCCTAAGTGACAGACCTTGCATGAACTTAACAAGACTCCTTTGAACATCTTTTACATCAAGTACATGTTACATTTTTGAATTTTACATTCTTGCCACCTTGCATAATGCAACTTGCATGCCTGTGGTACCTTTCTCTTTGTTCATGAGTTCTAAGCATACAAAGATTTATCGGGAGGTATAACTTTATCGGGAGGTATAACTTTGATATGGTTGAGCGGGAAGCCAATTTAGCGGCACA
The DNA here is from genome assembly GCA_007258455.2 of Sequoia sempervirens. Lineage (NCBI taxonomy): Eukaryota > Viridiplantae > Streptophyta > Pinopsida > Cupressales > Cupressaceae > Sequoia > Sequoia sempervirens. The sequence continues at coordinate 72,424,125 of VDFB02109042.1, read as the reverse complement.
ACTTTCCCCATAGCCACCTATGTGTTTGTGAGTGCATACCAACTAGCGTATGTACTTCACCTTTTTGGTTCTTCTCAATGGAAGACTGCCATGAGTTCTATCGCCCCAGAGTGAGTATGCATTTTCTTTTTCAAACAATTCTAGCTTAGATCTAATCCACAACTAGTTGGATATACGATCGAAGCTCAATTCAATTTCCATTTCACATGTGTGTTCCTTTGTTCTTATGTTTAGTTTGCCATGGGATCTTCATCCTAGGGGCTTGATCATCCCTCTTGATCGTTGTCATTCCATCTTGCTAATGTAAGTACATTAGGACCTCTCTCTTGATATGCATGGCTACTTTAGTGTGAGTTTGAAGCAAGTTCATCCTCTCACTAAAGTGGGGGCTAAATGTACTATAGACAATGGCCCCTTGTCATTTTCATGGTCTTTTAGGCCTTTCTTCATGATGCTTGGTCCATTTTGCTTTGATTTAATGTTGCAATGTGGATTGAACACTCACTTTAGGTCCTTAAAATTCAAAATATGGCATCTTGTGAAGGTGTTGTGAAGTGTTGTAAAAAATTTGTACACTTTGCTAGACTCTATTTATTAAAATTCACCTAAAAATCACCTTTTCATCACTTATCAAGTCCTATTTTGAAGTGTTATAAAGTCTTGTAACAAGCTTTCACACTTTTCTAGGCTTAATTTCACTATTTACACCTTTCTTATGCTTTATTTGACCCTTTTATGCTCTTATAAGGCTTAATTAAGTGTGTTTTTAAATGTAAACCTGACAAACAACATTAAATGCAAGATAATTCCCGAAACCCACTTTCAAGTCCAAGGTGGGACCGATTCACCATGGGTGGTGAATGAGTCCCTCTTAGCTCAAAATTCAAAATATTTCAAATTTTCTTTCAGGTTTTTATTTAAAATCACCTTATGTCAGCCTGTGATGAGGTATCTTCGAGTTACTAAAGAAAAAGTGTGTATAAATAAGTGTTTTTCTTCTCATTTTAACCCCTATTCATCAAGTTCATTTATTCACACATTCATTCAAGCATTCAACCACTTTGCATCATTGAATCAAGCATTAATCAAGTATTTTGGAGCAACCATTGTTATATCTTCAGATTTCTTCAATACGGGTTTGACTTTTGTATGTAGATTTGAATTGAGCTATTAGGTGTTGAAAAGTGGACAAGAAGTCAACAAAGTGTTTCAAGTCACTACAACCTATTTCAAGCTTGGAGAAGACATTCTGTCTATTTTTTGCAGAATTAACTCCATCACCCCGACAAGCAGAAAACCTCAGATATGGTGCTACAAGATTGGTCCCTGATTTCTCAAAATTTTGGGAGAGGACCAATTCACCATCAGTGGTGAAGGAGTCCCACCTTAAGGCTGGAAACCTGCATTTTGTCAGATTCCAAATCCCGACACTCAAAAACTAGCTTTCAACAATTTTCATCAGAAGCAAGACTGATGAACACATCAGTGGTGAATGAGTCCCATTGGTGATTTTCAGTGATCTCTATTAGCATTCTAAATATTCTAGAATCTTCATTAGACCTCCAGGTGCACTCTTATTTATCCTTTTTTTTTTTTTTTTTGCGTTTGTTCATACTTTAGTTCATGTCTGCATATCACATTTAGTTTTACAACATTGCATAATTCTTAGGTTTTGCATTCATAATCATTCAAATAGTTCATTTAATTTCACTTAGATCATTCCATTTATTCTAAATAACATCATACATCGCATAATTTGAGTGAACCACGTGGACTTTTGAGTGGGGTTTATCTCTCTCCTTTTAGGTGAAACATTCCTAAGAGTGCAAGAGTAGCCTATAATCCCTACCCAAAAATCTATGATTCAGAAACATATTAAATGTGATCCACTTGAGGATGGAAATAGACTCAATTTTTGGGCCACTTCATGCACTCGGTATGGTATGCAAAAGGGTCCATAGAATTGTGGCATTATCTTTTGTCATCTTGATGTGAGGGTTGGTGGAGATTGGCCTATACATAGCTTATTATGGCAACATCTTTGAGGAAGAATGAAAGAAGTGTTGGTGTGAATGGGGTTATTTCCTAACTAGTCATTAGTGGGGAACTATTCACATGCTAAGTTTACTTAGGAGTTAAGTTAGTCCTATGTGTCATTTTTAGAAGTTAGTTATAATGGGCCCATGTCTCATTATTTTCTTTTAGTCATTTAGGAATTTAATAGTTGTCTCATGCATTTAATATTTATATTGAGCATTTAAAGTTTGTATCAAGGGTAGTTGTCATCCCTTATCACACCTTGCCTATATATTCAAGGTGTTCGTATATTGTATTATATCAAATCAATACAAGATCATTCATGTTCATTGATCAATATCAATTCTCAATATACATGCAAGCTCATGTTATAGCACTTTCTTGTAGATGGTATCTTTCTTGGTCGATCCTTTGAAGATTGCAACTTCATTTGGGTTCATTAACATTTCCAACATGGTATTAGAGCTAAGCCCTTATAAAGCCCATTTTGTATTGGAGAGTTGAGAATTTGTTTGAAGATAGAATTCATTGTAGGACATTGTTTGTGAGGGTTTTGATTTTAGGCTAGTTTCCATCATCTGGGAGGTAGCTAATTTTTGAAGCAGATTGGCCAAATTTGACCCTTCCATTGCGTATATACGACCCCAAAACCCCTAAAATAGTTGTCAAATTGTCAAAATTTGATACTTTTTATTGGGAGGCATAAGAGGTTTTTTGCTACAAGTGGAAATTCCATACCATACGGATCTGTACAGTGTGTGACAAAAAAATTCACCCCCTTGTATGATAATTTTTTTCTACGGGTTCATTTTTTAATTGTAGGAAAAATATTATTTTATTAGGAAAGATTTATTAAAGTTGGGCATATTATATGTAGACACTTGAAATATCCTGATCGATATCATGCACTTGATTCTTCCTTAATCATTTTTTCACTAACCAATTAATTGAATAAGCTTTATTTAATTAATTTCCTCCTAAAATTAGATAATGAACTTTATCAGATTTTTTCATCTTAATGTTCTTCCTTTAATTAAATAAATCAATTTTATTTAATTAAAATCCTAATGTCATCTCCTTTAATTAAATAAATGATTATATTTAATTAAAATAGTAATGCCCCAATATCCTCTCATTTGATTTAAATAAACTCAAATATTTAAATTAAAAATCACAATCAAACTAATTTCATTTAAGTTAATTAATCCTAGACTAATTAGCTCAAAACACTAATCCCCCATTCGTCTAGCTTTTACCTCCACCCTTGGGTAAGTCAACCTAACCAAGTTGCAAATGTAAATCAATTTATTTGATTTAAAATTACCCTATTTTCATTCAAATATGGCATATTCTTGGAATATTCCACCATTTGAATTTTCCCTCCCAAAGGACTTTTGTCCTCCACCTTTGCATTGAAGGATCTTACATGGCATTGAAGGCTCTTACACCTCCTCTTACACAAGCCACCTCTTGGCTTTCAAATCTCAACTACATGCATTTAACATGCACATTGTTCAAAATGTGCTCCACCTCCCTTCATTAGCATGTTGACAAGTGGCACAATGCCATTGGTCCCCTTTTTAATCCCACATTATCCCCATTAGATTCACTCTTCAATCCTTCTTCCTTATAAATAGAGGCCTTCTCTATTGACTTGAGGGACACAACTTCATGCGAATCCATTATAGTCATTTGAGTTCAAAGCACTCATGATTTCATCCACAATTTCATCCAAGTTAGCATAGAATTTCATCATCCATATCTAGGTTATTGACATTTTGCATCAAGAATCACACATCCATTATCAAGCTTATCAAGGTATTGGGAAAGGGATTCTTTTCA